>JAWQUT010000119.1:1716822-1820393 GCA_033807755.1 Ellobium chinense | reverse complement strand
GTCCCCCACAAAAAAAAGGTGAAAACTAATAGGCGTACTTCAGAAATAAAATCAACGCACACTGGGAAGCCACACTCTGCCAACATGACGATAAAAAAAAAATTTAAAATCTGCGATAGAAGAGGAAAGATCTTGTTACATAAAAGAACAAAATGGACAATGCAAAAGTAGGAGATTATATTAAATGTAAAATGAATGCGTTTTCTATTCGCTGGTATCTCTAGTACTGATAATAGAAACATTTACATAAAACCAAGCAAAGAGTTGAATACTGGTCACCACAGAAGAGGCAGGAGTAAGGGCTGAGTAAGATAAAATTTGAAATCCTAACAAACCTACCTTTCTTTCTTTCTTTCTTTCTTTCTTTCTTTCTTTCTTTCTTTCTTTCTTTCTTTCTTTCTTTCTTTCTTTCTTTCTTTCTTTCTTTCTTTCCTTCCTTCCTTCTTTTTCACAGAATGATCTAAAACATGGTTAATTGCATACAGTAGAATAAATCGCTTTGGCAGCTTTTTGGGATTGACTAAAAAATATAAGATCATGAAGCAGTATAGTTCGCTAGATATATCTGAAACAAACAAACAAACAAAAACCTACACCTCGGAGACGAGTAGGCTACAAATTTGAATACTTGAGATTCGGAGGTTGGGATGACTTACTACATTAATATTTTCTCATAACGTTATTTTTTGTTTGGAGATGCTAAGACAACTACGCTTCAAAGCTTGCAATAAGCATTCAGCTGTCTCCCTGCACGAGATGACATAATATTATCAGACTTAGAGGACGGTTGCACGCGTGATCCGATTGCCACGCCGCGTTTGCTGCCCACAGGCGTGGACGATAGGAGGCGCACAGGTGGGCGTGGATGATAGGAGGCGCACAGGTGTCCGTGGTCCTCATTCGACGACACTTTCATGAGGGCGGAGCTTAGCGCAGGAGTGACAGGTTTTCGGTAACAGCTGTGACGCTGCTGCTCAAGCGTGGGCGTGGAAGTAAAGTTATTGTTCCTACTCAGCTGATGGTATATAAGGGAAAATTTTACTTAGTTTCATCATTACGCACAATTTATCAGCTATTGCTGTCTTTGCATCTTCTCATTATAGCTTTTCTCTTCAAATTTCTTTACACGTCATATTGTCATCACCTCAAGAGTGCGTTGAAAATGTCAACTTCTACTACATCTACCACCATCGTCTACGAGCTAGACAAGTACTTCTTTATTGAGTTGGGCCTGATTCCTGGCGAGATCTTAAAAGCTGGACTGTATGTCGAGATGATGCTCGCCGCTACCAAGAATAGACCTAATCGAAGAAGAATTGTCAAGAAATTCAGCCTCGTGGATAAAGATGGTGGCAAAAAGAGTGTGAAACTCTTTCTGAAAGCAGTCTATATGATGAACTGTCTCAAACATCCTCAAATCGCCAAGATCTTCACGGCAGAGCAATGTCCTGAATATCTCGCCATCTGTACGAAATTCTGTCCAAATGGAACTCTATGTACCCACCTGGTCACCTTGTGTAAGAACGATCTTTTAACTGACTTGTACTTGGTGCAAGTATCATGTGCTGTCAGATACATGCATGGACAGAGAATAGCCCGTTGTGACATCAACCTTGAGAATGTGTTCATTGATGCCAACCACAATGTGATTCTTGGAAATTATGATCACGCTATGAGAATTCCTAGAGACCAGAAGACTGTGGAATTAGGAAGATGTGGAGAAGGAACTGCCGCCTATCGAGAACCTGAGACAGAGGATGCTTCTGATGACTAGCAAATTGATCCCCTTAATGTAAGTACAGTTTACTACCTTTTATGTGTACAGTATAACCTCAATATTAAATACTCATGTAATAAGTATATCTTCTTGGTAAGCACGCCTTTCGCATTGAGAAATTTATTTTCATTCTATAATTTTATTATTCTGGTGGATCTCGATTGTAGGTCCACCTCTTATGATAAGTATACTTTTCTTATGAGCTAAGGCATACTTTATATGAAGCTTCTACTGTATTTCATTTTTTCTAGGTATCTTCTTTTACTTCAATGAGACTTAGATATAGATTAAGCAGTCCTGTCTGAAACTGAATGAGCCTAGCTGAGCTCGCGTGTTTTTATTCTTGGTTGTTGTTGTTTTTTTTTTCCTTAATATAGTATTTTAAGGGTAAACAGATCAACCACTAAGATATTTGCTGCCAAATAAAAGTTAATGAGAATTTTGTTACTCTTAACTTAATTGTACTTCCGTTTATATCTTCACATATCAAGTTGTCTTCTTTCTCCCATTGTGGATGGATTTTTTTTCCATTCTTGAAGCCCTTTGAGGACTTCATATTCGACATCTCTTGAGTCACAATTGTTATATACTATAGCTACAAAATACTTGGCATACAGTGCTTGTGACACCACCTGGCTGTTATTAAAACATTTATAAAAATTAAATATCTGTTGCTCTGAAATTATAAATGACTTTTTCTCAGACAATCATTTTGATCGAATGTGCGATCCTTAGTTCTTATAATTTCAAAGACTACTTAGGGTAGATTAATAACGTTTGAATGAATTACAGATAAAGGGTTAAATATCAAAATGGCTAATAGGAAGGCTTTTGAAGTTTAAAACTTTACATCCGAGGCTAAGGAATGACATTTTTAAGTTTCCATAAAACAATTTCCTTTTTCAGGGCCGGACTTTAAGCCTCCAATATATATTATTAATGCTATTTAGGTAAATCTGATGCATAAGATTTCGTTAGGAAAAAAACAGGGCATACAAAACCGATAGGTTTATTTATTTCACCATTATAAAATATGTCCATTTTTCTTATTGTTTCTGAAAACCGTACTTATTTTCCGAAAAAAAAACATGAACCCAAATTATTAGAGGATGATAAGGGTGGGAATGACTGTATGTATGTATGTCTGCTCCCTAAGTTGTAAAGGTTTGTCCTATGGGTATTTTTTTCCCGACGTTTTTGAGGAACGTGTCTTCATATTTAACTGGCTTGCTTATGTGACCACCTCCGAAGTTCGCAGGCATGCTCTTTGCAAGCATTTAGCCATCACTTCCCCATTTCCTCACAGAAAATATTTATTCCATAGGTTGATCCCTGAAACAAGGGATAGGATTTTCATTACAAATTTCGCTTGGAGCATCGTTATTAATTTCTTGGATGAAAATGACCACACGCTCACTTTTCATTTTTCTTCTTTCAGCTTGATGCCTATGCTCTCGGAGACTTACTTTGAGGAATGTCCTTTGGAATGAAGCCCTAATGGGATTTTGACTACCTGCCAGAGCTCAGAGCAGATGAACATCTCGTCAACAGGGATGTAAAGTTAATTTTTTCTACTCAGCTGATGGTATATAAGAGGAGAGGCTTTCTTAGTTTCATCATTACGCACAATTTATCAGCTATTGCTTCTCACTACAGCCTTTCCCTTCAAATTTCTTTACACGTCATATTGTCATCTCTTCAAGAGTGCGTTGAAAATGTCAACTACATCTTCTACCATCATCTACGAGCTAGACAAGTACTTCTTCATTGATTTAGGCCTGATTCCTGGCGGGATCGTAAAAGCTTGACTGTATGTCGAGATGATGCTCGCCACTACAAAGAACAGACCTAATCGAAGAAGAATTGTCAAGAAATTCAGCCTCGTGGATGAAGATGGTGGCAAAAAAAGTGAGAAACTCTTTCAGAAAGAAGTCTACATGATGAACAGTCTCAAACATCCTCACATCGCCAATATCATTACGCCGCGCAATGTCCTGAATATCTCGCCATATGTATGAAATTCTGTCCAAATGGAACTCTACAAAATACCCACCTGGCCACCTTGTGTAAGAACGATCTTTTAACTGATATGTACTTGGTGCAAGTATCATGAGCTGTCAGATACATGCATGCACAGAGAATAGCTCAGTGTGACATCAACCTCGAGAATATATTCATTGATGCCAACCACAATGCGATTCTTGGAAATTTTGATCACGCTGTGAGGATTCCTAGAGACCAGAAGACTGTGGAATTAGGAAGATGTGGAGAAGGAACCGCCGCCTATTGAGCACCTGAGACAGAGGATGCTTCTGATGACCAACAAATTGATCCCCGTAAAGTAAGTACAGTTACCTACCCTTTATGTGTACAGTATAACCTTAATATTAAATACTCATGTAAGAAGTAGGTATACCTTTTTGGTAAACACACCTTTCGCATTGAGAAATTTATTTTCATTCTATAATTTTATTATTCTGGTGGATCTCGATTGTAGGTCCACCTCAATGATAAGTATACTTTTCTTATGAACTAAGGCATACTTTATATGAAGGTTCTACTGTATTTCATTTTTTGTAGGTATCTTTTTTCACTTTAATGAGGCTTAGATATAAATTAAGCAATCCTGTCTAAAACTGATGAGCATAGCTGAGCTCGCGTGTTTTTATTCTTGGTTGGTTTTTTTTCCCTTAAAAGAGTATTTTAAGGATAAACAGATCTACCACTAAGATATTTGCTGCCAAATAAAAGTTTATGACGATTTTGTTACTAATTGTAATTCCGTTTATATCTTGACACATCAAGTTGTCTTCTTTCTCCCATTGTGGAATGATTTCGTTTCATTCTTGAAGCCCTTTGAGGACTTCATATTCGACATCTCTGTAGTCACAATCGATATAAATTATAGCCACAAAATACTTGGCATACAGTGCTTATGACACCACCTGGATGTTATTAAAACATTTATAAAAATATCTGTTGCTCTGAAATTATAAGTGCCTTTTTCTCAGACAATCATTTTGATCGAATATGCGATCCTTTGTTCTTATAATTTCAAAGACTACTTGGGATAGACTAATAACGTTCGAATGAATTACAGATAAAGGGTTAAATATCAAAATGGTTAGTGGGAAGGCTTTTGAAGCTTAAAACTTTACCTACGAGGCTAAGGAATGACATTTTTAAGTTTCCATAACACAATTGTCCTTTTTCAGGTCCGGACTTTCAGCTTCCAATATCTATTATTAATGCCATTTAGATAAATCTGATACATAAGAATTCGTTAGGTAAAAAACAGGTCATACAAAACCGATACGTTTATTTATTTCACCATTATAAAATGTGTCCATATTTGTTATTGTTTCTGATAACCTTACTTATTTTCGGAAAAAAACATCAGCCCAAATTATGAGAGGATCATATGGGTGGCGATGACTGTATGTATGTATGTCTGCTCCCTAAGTTGTAAAGGTTTGTCCTATGGGTATTTTTTTCCCTACGTTTTTGAGGAACGTGTCTCCATATTTTACTGGCTTGCTTATGTGACCACCTGCGAAGGTCGCAGGGCATGCTCTATGCAAGCATTTAGCCATCACTTCCCCATTTCCTCACAGAAAATATTTATTTCATGGGTTGATCCCTGAAACAAGGGATAGGATTTTCCTTACAAATTTCGCTTGGAGCATCGTTATTAATTCCTTGGATGAAAATGACCACATGCTCACTTTCCATGTTTCTTCTTTCAGTTTGATGCCTATGCTCTCGGAGTCTTACTTTGAGGAATGTCCTTTGGAATGAAGCCTTATTGGGACTTTGAGTATTTGCCAGACCTCAGAGCAGATGAACATTTCGTCAACAGGGATGTAAAGTTAATTGTTCCTACTCAGCTGATGGTATATAAGAGGAGAAGTTTACTCAGTTTCATCATTACGCAGAGGATAAGAAAAAACCAGAAAGGTTGGAGAGACGAAACAAATAAGTGAGAAAGGATCAACTAAGTGATGAGAGAATGTAAAGAAATTACAGATTTGTCGATAGGTTGAACATGGGAAATCAGTGAGTGAGATAGAAAGGGGACAATAAAAACAACACTTACTGAAGTTAACAAAGATTATATATCACACCATAGATCAGGACAAAAACAGAACTCTACAAACCACTCAGCACAAAAGTGCAAAAATATATTTATTCAAACTAAATCCACAACAATTACAAATGTATACACTATAACCCATTGACTCAGTCAGTCAGTCAGTCCTTTATCAACTCATTAACGCACTATAGATGGTGTAACTCGCTCAGTAATTAAATATCACTAAATATGGAATAGCTATAACATCTTGATCATACAGTTCAAAGTCTATCAATCAGATGGCCGTGTGGACTACGTTTTCTCAGTTGCTTGACCAAAGACATCACACTGATCCTCAGAGAGGGTGTTGGCTCAAGAAGCGCTTCTTGAAGAGATGACAATATGACGTGTAAAGAAATTTGAAGGGAAAAGCTGTAGTAAGAAAACACAAACACAGGTTTAGCTGATGAATTAAATGCCACATCCTTTTTATCTGACAGTATCATTCGCTGCTAAGGGCCACTACACCAGTAATTCCAAAATAACCTAAAGGTTCCACTATTTGTATTTTAGAACATGGTTCAAGTTCAAGTTGAGTTTATTAGGCATTATGCCAATTCACAAATTTGTCAACAATTACAATAAACAATAATACACTCTTGGTTTACATAGACTAGTCTCATGATCTCATTTGCTATCACTCACTTGCACGTTGCTTGCATGCGGTTNGGCCTTCAGTCTCTTTGTTACCATAACCTGATCGCAGGCTTAGGTCTGTCAAAAGGCACTTTAAAAGACTAATCAAATACTGTATTCAGTTCAGAGAGACACTCTCTTTAAGCCTCTTGTAGCCCTTACTGGATTTCACTAGCCAATAAATGCTTGTCTGGCCTTGTGCAGTATTTTTCCTGGTTTATACAGTTTGACCTAGACAGGTGGTTGCAAAATGGAGATCAAATATATTGGAAATATGAATGGTTGTCTCTGAAATCCAGTCGCCTTGGCAGGACATTGTGGTATACAGATGATCACAAGACCAGGTTCAACTATTTTCAACATTTTATGTGAGGAAAATGAGCTGTGGGAAAATTGCAAATGAAAAAAAACCATGAGAACAGCAGTAAATAAAGAAGACACTGAATTATTACCACAGACTGCAGATCTTTTATTGAACTTTTCATTGGATCATATTGTTGCCTGGAAGTAATAGTGTTGTAAGTCTCAACCACAGTACTCTTTACAAGCGGGGTATGTGTTGATAGTAGACATCATAGTTTGGAGTCAATCAGGATCTCATTCAACTTTTTCTTGGCAAGAAAAGACCTCATTTTTCACCAATATTTTCTCAAAACTTAAGATTTGTAACTCGATCTCCAAATAAGGTCGAAAAATAAAACTACAGTAATTCAATAGTTTGTAAATAAATTCCTCATTTTTCATAAAAACTGGCATAAAATTCTGGACAGACATGATACCAACAAACTGTACTTACATATGAGCTAATATGCAGAACACAGCTTTACACATCAACATAGATGTCATATGAATTAAGACAAGAAACATGATATGGATCAAGTCAATTAAAGTAATATTCACTAAACTGAAACCTGTGCTAGTGACACTGTGAAGATATAGAATCTACAGCACAACCTTGATATTAAGTACTCATATAATAAGTAGAAAATGTTATTAATTATGAATTTCATAAATATGGAATGATTATTATTTTGTTATTTCACTATTCAGGTGGACCTTGATAATAGATTTCTCTCAATAATATGTATTCTTTTCCCATGCACCAAGGGATACTTCATGCCAAGGCTCTAATGTAGGATCTGACATCCTCTTGACATAGTATTATCACTAGCCACTTGTACAAATATAGCGAAAAATAAGACCATCAATGAAGTATTCTAAAATTGCTGAGCAAATCAGTTGTATTAATTATGAACAAATTATTACCACAACATAATTATTCTCTCTCTCACTGTCCGCACACACACATGTACGCACACACAAACATTCTCTCTCATTCTCTGCTCTATTTAACTTATAGCCTCACATACGACTATTGCGGTCCCAAACATACTTGCCATGCTCACCCATAACAGAGTACAATAACTATATTCATTTTCATACTGTATTTAAAAGGAGAAACAGCCCTTTCCCAAAAATTGTAATGCAGAAAACAAGGTGCACAACTCTCTCTCTCTCATAACCGCATTGAAGTTTCCATGGAAAATAGCATCAGACACAGTCAATCCCCAACTAAATGGCCTTCTTCAGGACTCATAAAATGAAAGGAATGAAACAGCAAGCCTGAAAGAGGGTGACCACGTTCAAATTTCTCTCCAAAATGGAGAGAGTCTAACCATGAATTAAAATACCATGGCTACATGAGTACTTTCCTGGTTAAAATCCTGAATCACTTCTGGTAATTGTAAACCCCTATGAGGGTTCAAGCGAAATAGACTTCAGCAGACTTGACTGTAGTGTAAAACTGTTCTGGAATTACAGGTTTCTTAAATTTTGTTTTCAGTGCTTGGGATGACCCTCTGTCACCTCAAACAACTACTCGTATATCCTGGGCCAGAATAATGCTAGATCAAATTTGTTTTCACCTAATCAAAGTACACACATTAAATTGTCATGTCATGTTTATAACTTGGCTATGCAAAAAGAGACCAAAGCCTCAATTTGACTGGCTGCAAGACATTTGTAAAAATAGGGTTTGCTATTTGCATGCTAATTAATTTTTACTGTTGGTTGAAAGACACATAGTGCGCACACAGCACAAACATTTCATGTTAAAAGAAAAGTCATATCAAAAGGTACCCATGTTCGTTGCTGTGATATGTACAATGCACAGCAGTTTGTAAGGTCACTTCACAGCACCTTGTCTTTAAGATCTTGATCACAAAGCTATCACATATGGAAGCTGAATGTACACCTCTCAAACAACAGAAAGTTTAGTCATATTCTCTGTCAGCCAATGGTTTCTTTTTCATTCAAACAATTCTCCATTTTAGACAATGTGGTACAGATTATTCAAATAATTCGAGTAAAATTTCAGCTGAGTGCTTAATTTTTCTAACCACAAAAATCTGCTCACACCAGTCGTATTGGTAAACCCTTCAAATTTTATGGAACATTAACATATGATATGACAACTGTTTCCATGTCTTGAATTATGACACTTTCAAAATAAAATACTCCACAATAACTCACAAATGGTACCTGAATATAAAAGATACAGTAGCAGTAACTGTGTCACCTTCACGTCAGTTTCCATTAATCCTTTCACTATGTTTGGTCCAAAGAGCTTGGATGTACATGTAAATCCAAGATATATGTATTCCCTTCTCATATCTGATGCACCCTTTTACCTTAACTTTGTATTTCAGTGAACTTTTCTTACATGGGTAGCAAAATAGTTGTAATTGTGCTGAAGCGCCATAAAACCCTAGATCAAACAGACATACATAAAGGCTGATGGTAATTCAGTGACATCAACTTTTGAAAACCATGCCATGATAAAGGGCACAACCCTTTGTTTTCTAGATCCCCCAATCCGAGTTTCACTACACTGCCTGCTATCACTTGCTACACACCATAAATAATGCTTTTTTGGTGACTTTTATGTTGACTTTGACTGAGTTGTGCTCATTGTTTTCTCTAGAATTTAATGATGTCTGATGCTGGAATTGTGATAAAAACATACACTGTAGGACCATCTGAAAACATTCAGCCCCTGAAACGCGACTTTTCTAGCCTTTAGTGTCATAAACAGCAGTTGTTGAGGGAACTTCGATGGATTTACTTTGTTATTTATTCCCACTATCATCTAATGATAACTTATAAAAATGTGTGGCCATGACATAGCGATGCACCTGACCAGGAATGTAACCTTATAAAATGTCAGGGTATAAAAATGAGAAAAAAGGCATGATGAGACACTTACTAATTTGAATTCAATTATAGGATTCAAATTTAGGGCACTAGTTTTCTTTATGAATATCTGAATAAAACATTTCATATTGCACAGAAACTTTGCAGATGGCTAGTTTACTGTCCCTCCAAAAAGCAGGCCTACAATATAGAAACTTGATAAAAAATAGTCTAGTATATATGAAATGTTGCAATTTAAATTTGAGTGAATAAGAGGTGTGCTTTCTTTTAGACATCTTGGATGATCAAATTTCGTTATCAGTTAAGACAGCCTTCGTAACAATGCTGGGCGCATAGCAAGTGTAACTGACCACTGATCCTAATCTGGCTCTCGAAAACAATAAGCGTGGGCCATCTGGAGTCTACACGGTGCCACAACATCACGTCGCATCAGACAGCGCGTATCATGATGACATGTTGCCTGCCTTGCCTGGTCAGCAGGCCACTTGCCTTTTCCTACACACACTTGATTAGATTCAGCAGACAATGCGCACTCGCTGATCAGTGACACAATTCCCCATCCCCTTCCCCTCTGTGTCTTCGACACCCACTGGTGGCCTGACGATGAGAGAACGGCATCTCGGTACTAAGCGTAAGATTAAGAATAGGTCATTGGCTTCCATTAAAATTAAGGTCATTGTTTTTGGTTCAGCCGTGTTCCCAAGAATGTTGACTTTGGTTCATCACTAGTCCATTAACAAAGAGTAAAAGAGAAAAAAACAGACGTGTTTTTGGTTTAGCCGTTTTTGGTTTAAGTGTGTTCCACTGTACTTCTCAATATGTGTAAAGCTCCTGAATGTCTACTTATCTTATGATAATCTATACTATATGATAATCTTTAAACCACAGCATTTTGTGCTCCACAGTTGCCAAATTACTATTCACAGTGCTCCAAAGGTTCTCAACATAGTACTCTGAGAATAATCTGAGCACAGCAAAGAAGGTTTTATGGTGTATTATGGAGTTAAAACAGACATGGTGTACTCATTGTGATACATTTATGTCCTCTACATAATAATATGTTAGATTGTTTTTGATGTTGTTCCAAGGAAGTGATACACAAACTCATTCAGCTGTAAAAAGTTAACTGTATTTTAACATCTAAGGGACCTCCACACTTCACAGACACTTCTTTTGCCTCTAGAGGTCTGCTGAAGTTAGTGAGGGATTATGAGCTGGTACCTCAAAGCTGTTCTCCATACTGAAAAAAAAATTTGAATAAATATGAAATTAACCAAGAGGAGCATGTCTAGAGTAAGCATTCAATACCTGACCTGGACATATTTAACACCATCTCTGTACACTGTGGAAACTGAGTTTTCACCCCTTGTCAAAACTCCAGCAGAGATGACTTGAAATAAGCCCCATCTCTCCTCAGCCCCCCCCCCCCNNNCAACTTTATTGTCACATCACACAAGTTACAAAATCCAGGTTTTCTCACTCACCACATAGCAGATGGCGTTATTGATCAATGTCAAATTCATGACCGCACCTTCCTCATAACACAAAAGCAAAAAATTAATATTTATAAATGGTAATAGACTTTATATCTCAAACCTTATAGCTTCAAGAAAGTTCTATGGATTTATTGGTACTTTACATGCAGACTGCTATAGACCCAAGACTCACAACTGACCAGATGTTCAAGCAGTGACTGTCAAATCTTGTAGCCTGCATTCATCAGTGTTTCCAGCTTGCACCTCAGTGAAAGGACGAACACAAGTGATATTCTTTACATCTACCTTCCTTTTTCCCTTTGATGTATTTTTGAGCAACTGCCTTTTTTATCTCATTAATAGCAAAACGATAGAGTGGTTAATGTTTTGTACACTACAATGGCTCTTGAGGTTCAAAACCAGAACTGCAGATCAGCTCACGAATGTCTAGAATGCTTGAATCTTGAGTGAATCAGTTGCTTACTCACCGCATCACAAAACTATCAAGATTGCATCATCAAAATGATGTCTTAAATTCTTTGATCATCAAAAGGGAAAAAATGCCCAGTAACCCGACGCCTCAGCATCCCATTCTCAAGAAAACTTATTAGCAGCTCTCCAATTTGCTGTCCCCTCTTGCATTACCCTACCTCACGCATCTCTTCATGATCAATAAATACGTCCATCAGCCTCTTGGGCTTTATGCGTTTTGGAATATTGCTCCCCTTGACAAAGGTTTCATAGGCCTGCAGCATCTACAGATGAGAAAATGGAATGAAACTTTCATGATTACAATAAAAACCTTTTGGCCAGCATGTTATAGTCATCACAAACGTGGTATACTTTTATATGCTTGGACTAACCTATTTCTATCTGGTCCTATTGGCTTCAAATTTGGCAGAAGTGTGCATAAATGCTTTATAAGATCGGGAAAATTTTTTCACAATTTTTCAACAAAAATGACATGTTTTATGACTGGAAGAGGAGGTGAGGTAAGGCCGTCTTCGAACGTCAAAATGTAGCTAGACGCTCGTGATTTTCGAGCAATGATTTTGTATCACTACAAATGGGGTTTAACGGCTATGGAATGTCTGGATCAGCTAACAGCAACATTTGGAGAGTCTGTCCCTTCTAAATCAACTGTTTACAAACGGTATCAGGAATTTTCATGTGGCAGAAAGACCACCAAAGTAGACCCCTCCTCTGGAAGACCCGTCTCTGTAACTACAAATGGAAACAAAGAAGCTGTGCAAAAGTTGGTGGATAGAGAGAGGAGATCAACATATGAGGAAATACAGGAGGAACTTGGCTTTTCATCCACTACTGTCTATAAAATATTACATGAACACTTAAATCTAAGGAAGGTCTGTGCCCGGTGGGTACCCCATATGTTGACTGAGGATCAGAAAAGGGCTAGGGTCGAGTTTTGTCAAACCGTGCTTGGAGAATATGATGAAAGCCGGTCAAAGTCTGTATAAACTCATGACTGGAGACGAGACATGGGTGTACAATTACAATCCTGAAAGCAAGCAGCACAGCATGTATTGGGTGGGTGCTGGAGATGCTCCACCTGTGAAATTTAAGTGATCTCAGAGCACTGGTAAAATGATGGTAGCGTTTTTTTTCAAAAAGTGCTTTTTAAGTTCAACAAAATAATCGAGTGGATACCTGCTGAGGAGTAGAGCCATTCCTTTGTCTCTTGGTTTAGGAGGATGCAGTCGTGCATCAATGCTAATGGAGAGTACTTTGAGGAGTTGTAAAAGTTTCAGTTCTCTAGGACCAATAGAACATGGTTAGTCCGAGCATATAAAAGGTATACCTCGTACAACAACAATTGTCATTGACTTTTTTACAACAACAATTATCATTGAAACAACACTACAAACATAATTAATTTGTCTGAAAAGCTAAAAAAAAACTTTCAATGTGGCTACATTAGGCCTGCCAACATCTGTTTTTGTTTACTTCTGAGCTCTGTTTTCCACTCACAATGCTTGTTTCCCATAAATATTAGCATTGCTCAGTCATTCAAGTTTTTGTGTCTCAATCTCCAGTCATGGCATAAATGGGACTGCTTGTCTTTGCTGGCTGAGTCAGAAAGGTGAATTAAATTGTTGTCACTCACAAATAAATATCAGTGACTCTACAAGAAACATACTAAAACAATATCATCCTTAGAATCAACATTAAGTCAACTGAAATTCTCACAGGTTGCAATCTTGCAGGAAGCCCAAGAAGGACCAAAAACTAGGTAACGACAGGGACAATTAGTAGAATGGCTCTTCGCTAGGTTCTGAACCAGGAAAGACAGCAAGTGAAGAATTGTTGAAGTGCAATGATGTTGTTTCCCAAAACAAATCACAAGTAATAAAACTCTCATCATTGTGATGCAATATGCAGAGAACATCTCTTTAAGTTTCAGAGAAATCTTTGGCTGTGTGCATAATCCATACATTAGTAAATACTGTGTTAACCACAGTGAATGCTACTAATGTTTTAAGAGTTTCCTTTGATTACCGCAGTGTGTTAACTAACAAAAGGATTATGCATATGGCCACAGGTGTCTAACTTTCCAATTTTCAGTCTGCATGTCAGAAATTTTTCTTTTGCCTTTACTGCTTTACATCTTTAATTAGAAAGATTATTATTCTACTGAAAGCATCAAGAAAATTACAAAATGAGCGTAGTCAACTTCCCAAAAAATAAAATAATTTTTATAAAAAATCTACCAGCATTACAAATACCTCAATAGCACACCATTTTCTTCTAGCTTCTTACCTGCCAGGCACATCTAATTTTTGGCATGCGACCAACTGCTGTTCCTAGGCCTGGTACCAGGACTTGCCTTATCGGCTGTACATCAGATCTCTGATTATGTTTCTTCACTAGATGTGGGGAAAATACAATGAATGAATAAATAAACAAAGAAATGAATGAATGGATTGTCTAATTATCCAGATGACTCCTTTTGATGCCTGAATATGCTCATTTAAGTGGACACTACAATAAAGCCATGTGTAATTCTGAGGAGTTGGTATGATATGTAATGATCTGCAATGATATATAATGCAATTATATAGTTTATGCTCTTTTACATCAAAATAAATGCTATTATTAGTTTATCCATGCTATTAATATTACCTCCTCAGTAACTTTTCAGCCTGTTCATGCATGATACGAAATCAGTGTACTTTTAAACTTTGTATCAATTCCTACCTGCTAAAATTACAGCTCTGAAAGCAAGATAGGCATTGACTGTATCACACACATCTGCAGGCACTCTCATAGTGGGAGCTGAAATTAAGTACTTGATGGGCTCACCCTCGTTACAGTTAGACAAGTCTACAGTTTCATCTCTACCCTCTGGTCCATATGCAGGAATTATCACTGCCTGACCCTGCAAAAAATAGGATAAGTGAGACAATCTGAGAGACTGAGAGATATGACAAGATTCAAAGACATAAACAAATAGGTACACATGTATGGCAGAGAAGCAAAAAGGTTGGAATTTTTTGGGTTTTTTTGTTTTTTGAAGTTTGTATGCAGAAACAGCTTCTGCAATATAAGGGATAGCATATTCAACATGTAAGAATAAAGTTTCTATTCCACCTTGCATTATATGGTTTTCATACATACAGTACTAAAACTGCAGTTTCACAGTTTCCCACTACTTATTGCATTACATAAATCTTTCACTTGCTACCCCCTATGGTAGCATCATCTTTAGCATGGCTTTATCATTACAAATCTGATGGGAAAGGGTCATTTTCCTCAGATGCAAAGAATGATAACTTTCGAATCTAGGTGAAAAGACGTTGTAAATCTGAGAACCAGTTGAAAACAAACTTTGTGCTTGTCCTTGAACATTGTTTGTGATGTTATAAATGATTTGCTAGTACTTTCAGTGTGAAATCAAGCACAGTATACCATCAGCAACATCTAAAAGTTAACAAAGATAAAAAACAAAATATTTCGTATGCAGGTTACTGACATTAGCCACTGGTCACTTTTTTTGCTGCTTATGCATTTTAATTTCAAAGGGTTGATTGCCTCTTTCTGCCAGATATAGGGTGTGAAATTTCTCAGGGCAAGATTAAGTATCTTTGACAACTAAGAGGTTGAATTTTGTTTCACAAAATGCTGAAATTAATCTACCATCAATATTTAAAGTTACCGTGTAAACTGAGTGAAAACCATGAAGTATTCTAGGCCCAGAACTTCTGAAGCACCACATGGCAGATTGAAAGGATTTAATATCATGCAAATGACCCATTCCATGTCTCTAGGTAAGAGTAATGAAAACTTTAACATGCAGTATCTTGACAACACCTACAGCTAATGTCACCAGTCTACAAGTAGAACTCTCTAATATACAGTGTGTCTCATATAGAACTTTTTTATTTTGAACAGCCGTTGTACTGTAACCACAGAGGTAAAATCAAAATATGTGCTGTTGATGGAAAAAGAATTCTTTAAAATTTTATACTCTTAAAACCAAATATTCTGTACCTTTCTCTGTTTCTGGAAATACAGAAACTTCTGCCTACCCCTTTAGATAATATTTCACAATGACACATTAGACAGCTGCGCAGCCTTCCTAGATAGTTGAACTATAACTTACAGACCAAAAATGCATTGTTGGATGCCAATGCGTCATAACACCTTTCCTTTTTTTGAACAAAACAATGAAACTGTGACAACAAATGCAGAAGGATAATTCCATACTCTCAGAACAAGAATTTGCCATGACTTGCTAGTACAAGGCAGACACTTGTCACATGAGATTCATGCTGGATGAAGTAACATCGCATCCAGTAAATGTTTTCACTTTTCTGAGACCAATTTGAAGTGAGATTTTACTCCAGCAAGGGAGACTATTCCTAGTGAAGTAACCTTCCCCCTCTCCCCACAACTCTAAGAATCCAGATCTGAACCCCTGTAATTTTTATTTGTGGGGATATCTTGAGCTCAGGGTTTATCAGACTCCAGTGTCAAGAACTCGGAAGAACTAAAGCAAAACATCAACTGGAAAAGTGGGCTTATTCAGCCAGAAATTAACATCCGGATTCAGAATATTCATATTCACTTGCAACGATTGCTGATGTGAGATGTTGCTAGATGAAATATCCATTTACCTTTTAGAATCAGCATAATAAATTTTAAAGGTCATCCTCTCATGTGATATAGTTTGTGTAATAATAGATTTACTTATGTGATCACAATAATGATTTCAAAATGAGTAAGTTCTTCATAAGAAACCCTGTATTAATATCTGGAGAAGATTAAATCTAAGAAGATTCCAGACTGCGATGAGGACAACCATCTAATGAGTAAATCTTCTCACCACAAGAAGCTCGCCATCATACTCAGTGCGAATCACTTTTTGCAAGCGCTGCTGCCTGAAAGTAAATGTATGTAAAAATAATTTATCTAATGCAAACACCAGCACGATTAAATGGAAGATTGTTACAATTAACTGTAAAGCTCTGTTTCTGGGTGTACTTCCAATGGGCTATTTAACCATATCACATATGTGACAATTCCACCTCTGAGCAGAAATTTAAGTTTGCTAATGTGAATTAAAACCAGTCCCTCTTTCTCTCGTAATATGATCATGAAGCAAGGGACATCACACTTCATCATTTGAAAATGGTTGTCACTGATAAGTGGAGTAGTTGCATAATATAATTCCAGGGTAAATATCCTCCCCGCCCCTCTTCAAAAGTTTTCTCCACCACCTTCCAACAAAGCTCATTACCTTTCCTGAATGACATATGATGATAATTCTGGACAATCATGCCTACCCTCTCTCCTCTTTCAACAACCACTGAGTCTCTAACTTTCCCTATCACAAAGTATCCCTGTGCCATGTCACTGAACTGGAGATGTCTCAAGTTTCTTCACATTCATTTTTATTGTGAACACTCTAGTTCCATTTTCTTTATCTCGGTACCCACACTCAATCAGTACAGATTTTAAGCCAACCTACATCTGGATTCCAAAGTGGTTTGTGAACACCATATCTATGCCTCCATCCATGAATCCAAAGCTGTTGGCTGGTGAAACCTAGACATGAAACAGGAAAGCAAGGTCTGTTATGAGTAATCATTATGAATTGGATTATGCAAATTTTATCCCCATATCATCCATGCACTGAAACCTGTCACCAAACAAAATTTTGACGTTCTCTCAACCCATCTACTTACTGACTGTGATGTTGTCAAGTTAACAAAAAAATAAACAGTCATGCCAGCATTCTAATACCATACACTGGTGTAGGTTGTGAATGTGACAATCACTTTTTACTGTTTGGCACTTCAAAGAAATGCCAAAATTGCAAGGATGGCAGTTGATTAACTAGCTGTATGCTAACAAGAATATATCTACAATGTTGTCAAATAATTTACAGCACAAGGCATTTCTTATCTGTGTTTAACAGGCTTCGAATCATCTCACCCTTTTCGAAAAGACTCCTTAAATATGTTTTAACAAGCTGTCAAAATCAGAAAAAATGAGAACAGGAAAGGCGCATTTCATATTTGTACATGTGGCAAGACAAGCTGTCTCCTTTTCTGTTTCAGTTATTTCCATTTTCCCTCACTGCAAGTTTGCACCAAACTAAACTGAGACTTAACATACTTATTATGTCAAATTTTCCTGCTCACACACTAAATTATTAATAGCACTGGGTTCCTTTCCTTCCACAAAACTCATATACCATCGTCATGATGTTAGAAACTTACTATGGCATCTGCAGCTGGTCCTCCTTTAAATATATCTCCACGTGAAACCTGTGGTCAACAAAGGTAACATTAAATCAAATATACAATATCCACAGAACTCTTTTTGAAGGAGAGGTGNGGGGAGAATTGTCCTGAAAGCAACTTGATTGAAAGAGTGTCCTGTGTACACATGTTCACCTAATACCACATGCTCTCTGATATTGGAGAGTTTTAGGTATAAATAATCTATAGCTTAGGTATTCTGAAGTTGTGGCTTACTTTGCTTTGAAGTACTGTAGTAGTGTCCATATAAATTGTAGCCAAACTAAAGAAGGTAGTGCTTTAAGGCATTATAAAGTGCATTATGAGTCAAACTTCAACCCATCTCACTGCCTAACACTGTTCCCCACTGCCATTCCTTTTCCTGCATTCTTTCCTGAGGACCTGGAATTTGCTGAGGGCAAAAGCTTCCCAGTTCCTCAATTTCCCTTCCCTCATTTCTTCACTCATTCCTTGCACAAGATGAATAATCAAAGCAAAAAATTGGGAAGAATTCCATCAAACTAAGACCTACAATTTATCTAAAGTTTTTAATTTTACTCAGCACAGGCGTGCTTCAAGCTCCAAATTATGTCAGGTCTAATTTATGTTTCCTTATTTGCTTGTAGATTGTGGCTTAGGCTATTACTCGTTCATATTTTGGCTGCATGATGATGTAGTGGCACTAGCATGGACATGTGGTCCTGACTACTTTATCAGTATATTGAACTTAAATAAATAGTATCAATATCAGTTTCAACAGAATCAGCAGTTGATTCATGAACAATAAGAAAGAAGGAGTGAAAAGGAAAGGACGGGAGGAATTCTAAATGAGACTCACACATGATACCCCTGTCTCGTCGGATATTAGCTCTTTCTATACCACTTGTGATATTAAGTTCTGACCGCAAGGCATAAGCAATTGGCTAGAGAAATCAAGGTGTTGCATTTCAATCCCTTATTAAATGAATTATTTGTAAACAAAACGTAAGGTTAGGGACTCGCCTCAGGTGATGCTCCTGTACCAGTGGACGTTAGGGTTAGGATTAAGGGTAGGATTAGGGACTGGATTGTATTAGTAGGCATGAGCTGTGGGTTAGAGGTATGAGTCTCATTCAGAATTTTTTCTGAGAGGAGGAATACAAGAGTAGATGACAGAATTCAGCCAAGGCATACTAAGGATTTATTCCCAGTGAAGTGTTTGACAGAATGCACAAGCAGTGATTTTCTGTTTTCTTGACAATCATGTCATCCAATGATATTTATTGTCAAAATATTTGGTTTTGAAGTATATGCTTTATATTTTGTAGATGGTCCTTTCATCTAGTCTAGCCTTAAAATGGATATTTGTTACTATAAGCACAGAAAATGCCATTACCTTTTATTGTTTATTTAGGCCATATTTGAACTCTAGATTAATACTTGACTGAACTACCAGTTTTATTTCAGGTATTGATTCCTGTTTTAAAGATACGTATAGGTATTTGATACATCAATAAAAGTAGTCGAGATCACATTTCCATCCTAGTGCTGATGTAGGATACATTGTGCACAGGTGATAAATAATTATCATGATCCTGTGAAAGGAGAGGAAGTTAACTACCTGATTGAGAACGGAATGAATCATCTCTTCCTACAAAAGTTTTAATTCTAACATTAATGTTTCAAGCAATTACTGACAAAATCAATGTCTTCAGCAATATTTGTTGCAGGTGTATGGTTAGGTCCATTGATACCTTGATAATTTCTGGATACTCAGAAAATATTTCAGTCCAGCTATCTACAAGCTGCTGGTTTGTGTCCCGAAGATGATAGATCACCTCTTCATCCTGGACCTCAGATGTAGCCATCTCTGGAGCTTTACTGGAGCTAGGGAGAAAAATGTCAAGAAAGGTATGCATATGTACTTTCAATCTTGCATAAAATCTTCAGTCTTTTATATTTGTAAATAAAAATCAAAATAATATTTTCAGAAACAGTAGTGGTCTCTAGTTTATATTTTAATGAACATTTTAAACTGCCCAGCAAAAACATTTTAAAAAATTAACTTTTTATAATCATGGTAAGCCTACATTTTTAAGATCTAAATGGCTCAAACTGCTGAGAAATAACGGAAAAATAGAATATAAATAAGGTTATCTACATCTACGAGATCGGCACGACACGTCACGTCACGTCTCGGATTGAACTTTCACTTTCAATCTTAATATTGAAATTTACTCCTGAAACCTACAAAGACTCACAGGAATAAACGGTAAATAGATGTCTGTTTATTGTTCTATCAAACTGGCCAAACAGCAGGCCGCCAAACCTTACACTACACGCGCCACCGTGTTCATTTCACTCTAAAAATACAAGCTTACTATATTACTAATTCTCCGAAATACGGAACAAATTTTAATGTCTGTTCCGTCTCAAGTGTAAACAAAACTTCAGTTATGAGAGTAGCCTCCCATGGCAGTATATACCAGTTAGGCACTATTCATTAGGGAATAAAAACAATTGAAATAAAATGTTGTTCACAACTTTGTATTTTCATCTCTGGAATTAGGCCTAAAGAAACGAGAAACTTATTAGTCTAGTGCAAATTCATCCTAGTGTATAGAAGAGACTGGATATTCTGTCTATGATATTGTGGTTCCTAGAGTTTGTAAAATTTTGAGTGGCAATTGTTATGAGGAAGTATAAAACGGCAAATAATCTGGCATGAAAGAAAAGTGGGTGGAGATCGAGAGATAACGCTGACAACGTTTAGGTTTGTATGAATTTTAGTAGAATGAACTGGGTTGGGCCTTGTCTCTGTATACAATAGTGGTTAGTAGGCTTAATGGATTGAATGATGACGCTGTCACAAGTGTTCTGTGCGGCGAAGAACAATCATTAATCTTGGTGTCTAATTTATATCATTATGGCTGGAACAGCTTGCGACAACTACGAAAATTTCTCGAATTTATGGTTTGATGTCAAGAGGTCTACCCAGGAGTTATATCATCATAATCTCAGTTCGAGTTTATTCAGGCCGCATAGTCTACATGCTCTTGACATAGGTTACCAGCTCAGCTGGCTTATGATAGATGTGAATGATACAGATAAGGTGACTGACATTTCAAATGTGATGATAACAGAGCATGTCATACTGGAGACTGGAAAACTTAGATATATTATATAGACCTAGACACTGACATTTTTGATTAATGAACATTGTGTCTAGATTTTCTGTGTTGATCTTGCATTTACCAGGGAAAAATGTGTGACAGCTGCAAAATACTGACATGTCTGACTTATTTCAATTTAGTCAAACAAATATAATAATGAGAGAAAATGATATTAAACTTATAAAGAATATTATAAAATAAAAATGAAACAAATGATTTTTAGTCTTAGAGTCATTAACAAATGGAATATGCTTCCTAACCACATATTTTTTTAAGTGATTTAAGTCATTTTAAACCTTCTGGGGACTTGCTGTTTGAAACTAACACATATTATTACCATTAAACCGTATCATGTAGTGATGTTGATGGAAAGAGCCACAATAAGTGACACAGTTTGAAAGGCTTTGATGATACCTGGCAATTATATAAATGAATATACAGATTTGTTCATACAATTTTTTCAGTTCTGCCACGCTAGTCAAGTGAGAGTAAAAGCAGGGACAACTCCGACAAGTTTTGATTATCTAGATGAAGGGTTCCATATCAAAATATGTTATCCATCATCACACAGAAGTCCATTTTGCATGTATTAGAAGAGAAATGACTTTGGTTTACCGTGATCATAAAATCTGTAGGATGACTGAGAGGAGTCTAGAAAAATACCAAGTTTTTTTATAATTTCTTTTATATAGCCATAGAGGAGAAAAAGCACAGCTCAAGTTGCAAGAGTAGATAGCATGCATGTTGTCCAGAAACCCTTTACATTCTCTTCGTTGGATGGTTTATGGTCAGGAAGTTGTATATGATATGGGGAAAAACATGATGTTGGCCTTTTGAATATGAAAAACATGACATTGGCCTTTTGAATATAACTGCGAATTCTTTCTTGTGTTGAAATTTATTTTTATGTGGAGTAAAGGAACCTCATGCGATCAGTCAGATGTTGCGGCCACTTTTCTTTCAACACACATAATTCACATCCCTTTTCATTTTTCAAACTGAAACTGAAACCAAGCTCTCATGATCCAAAATGTTAGTCATATCATGAGTCATATGATCATAAGTGATATGGCACCATTCATTCGAAGGGTTTTGAAAGCACATGCATTCAAATAATTGTGGTGAAAAAAGATCTGAATTTGAAAATTTAGGACAGGGTTTGTCATGTTCATATTTTTGCACTTTTTTCATATTTTGACTCCAGTCTTATCTCATTTGATAGGGAAATGGTAATAGACGGCAGTTAACTTTATGAATTGTCAATTTGAAACATGTAGCGCGTACTTTGGGGGTGGCCGCATCAGTAACCCCACAGCTTTTACAAAGGCACTGTTTGTGATCGGCAGTGGCCACAAAAGGTCCCAACATGTATGTAGGGGATAATGTGCATCCACATCCTACAGGCTTACAGTTTATTTCCTACTTTATTGCAGTTATAATATTTATGATTAAATCCAGACTGGATTATAAAGTAAATCTAGATCTAGATGAGTCAGTAATCTATCTTAACATGTAATCAGTTATCAGTAAACTCTGATTAATTGTCTACCTCATTAGCAAATGGTAAAATGATATAAGTTGTTGATATTGAAATGGGAACTGATGCAAAAGTCTTTCGTTCTGTGACAAGTTTACAATAAATCTATAGATCTCAAGTTTAAATAAAAAATTACCATACAGATGCCACGAAGACCAGCATAGGAGGAGGAGCAATTGCTTGAGGCAAGAAATGCCTGTAAGAATGGCACACCAAACGCCAGGCAGCAAGGGAATTTAATATATATATATATACTGTCAGATAGGAGACATTTACATGTACAGTGTGAAACTGTTTTGCAATGCAGCCCCTCAACACCTTTGCTTTGATCAAGTGTCCAGCTTGGCATAGCAGCCGGAGATTGACAAAACCTTGTGTAGTATTGTTGCCAGTGATTTTACTTCAAAGTAAGCCAAAAAAGGCTCTCTGCCAGTCTTGGTTTGTTGCTATTGCTTTTGGTGTGAGAAGTGGCTGCAAGTGGTTCCTTTACCCTGTGTTTCTGTTAGATTTTGTTATTTCTTCAGTGCGAGAAAGGAAAAAAGATCATTTAAGAGACAAATTCCCAGTACCTAGTATCAGCTTTCAACTTGAGGCAAATCAAAAGTGTTGAGAGTTTATTCCCAGAGGCAGTACTTATAATTGCCAGTTTTGCTATGAAGTTCAACTGAAATG
The DNA here is from genome assembly GCA_033807755.1 of Ellobium chinense. Taxonomy (NCBI): domain Eukaryota; kingdom Metazoa; phylum Mollusca; class Gastropoda; order Ellobiida; family Ellobiidae; genus Ellobium; species Ellobium chinense. The sequence continues at coordinate 1,797,035 of JAWQUT010000119.1, read as the reverse complement.
TGTTGCTAATTAAAATGATTAAATAAGACATAGACAGCATCAGTATCTGACCAGGATAAATGCATGTAAATTTTCAGATGAGTTGAAATGGGGCATCCCTCTGACTTCAGCTGATGGAACAGATCAAGCCACAAATGTACCAGGGTTATTCAAGTGTCACTCAGTCATGTCAGACACAGAAAGAATATGGCAGCAACAAGTGACAGAGGTTGATGATGATGATGATGGAGACTGTTGTAACCCTCATACTTTAGAGACAGGCACTGGGGTCTCTAATTATGCCTTTGTTGATCTTGATGCCTCAAGTGTCAGGTAAACACAGCTTTGGTTTTGGGTTAGTGATTAACTGTGCCTGCATGTGGGTATGTTGTTACTCTAGTTTAAAAATATCATGTGTCCATTTGGTATAATCCTGGGACTCTCCTAGAGTTCCTTTTGATTGATTCTAGAGGCAGGCTTAGGGAGGAGAAACTAAACATGGCAGAGAGCTTGGATGTATGTAGGGGCCCTCTTTCTTCCCAGATTTTGCTTTCTAAGCTTATCCCTAGCTCAAGCAGACCTTGGGAGAGTCCAGACACCAAATAGACACACTTCATCTGTAAACTCAGATGGCAAAATAATGATAGATAAAAGAAAATGTTTGCCAAGCAGATAAAAGAATGCTCATAACAGAATATAGATTTAAACTGTGGCCATTTGGATCCATTCAGTCTAGTTAATAAGCATTTCAAGAGACGAATTTTCAAATTTTATCCTCCATCATTCAGTCCTCAAGAGCACAAAAGTGAGAGATCTTTTTTGTAAAGAAATGACCTACGTTCAGTTATTATGAAACAGCACTAGTCATAAACATGATTTTCATAATGTATCTACTTGGAGATGTACAAGTATAATTTATGAGTGTCTTTGAAATTTACAGACATTGTTTGTTATGGAAGGGAAGTATTGTTCTTGTACAAGGATTATCTGGCAGCCCAGACTGAGATGCATGTCCACAGTCATATCAATAGGATTAATGAAAAATAATTTTGCCTATGGATGTTGTTTTGTAAGTTTCATAGAAACTATCAAGTACTGAAAGAATATAATATGTAAAATCCCAGCTTAGTGTCAAATTCATCACAAGTTTGTTTAATAATGTTTAGAAATACAATCAAACCTTGTCCTGCTCATAAAGTACGCTCAGGGTTTTGTTTTTTGTTTATTTTGCTAGTGTGAATGTACAATTTTGTCTTTTAAAGTTCTATATGACAGCTCTAAGTCCACCATTACATGGTACATTTGGGAACAAAAGGGAAAGAGTTTTTGTTTTATATATTGACCCCCCCTCTCCGCCCAACCTAAGTTGCCCAGTGGAATCATGTATCTCTAAAGACCAGTTTTAGAAGGTATGAAACATGGTCACCATTTGCAGATTTAAATGTAGAAAACAGATGTAAAACATAAACATTGGTAGTGGTACTCATTCAATAAGAAGCTTGTATACTGGGACATTTTTTCATAATGAATGTGTGAATGAGATAAAGTGTTTATGTTCACATTGTAAGCTGAAGAAGAGACTGAGTGACCAAATATGACTCATATATTTTGAGATTAGCTGGCTTTGGCATATTAAAATTAAAGCAGCATCTGTCCCCTCTTTCCTTCCCTTCATTTCAGTATCCAGAGAAGAGGGACAGGCCAGCCTGTTGATGACTTGTCATGTGATCTGACAGAGTCACAGAGAGTTGATTCACAAACCAGCAGTTCACCTAGTGAGAGCAACAGAGATGGTTCAGGCAACTGTGGACACCAAAGCCCCACAAGTTTATCAGGTCCCTTTTCAAGAGTGGGTAAGGATGTCAGCACTGCCATTTTTGACACAAAGATTTGCCACAATAGCTGAAACTGAGTTATATAGAACTGCAGTCATTGTGTCAAGATGTGCATTTTGATCTAACCATTATAACTTGATTGGGAACACAGTTGAGACCATGTGCCATTTTGTGACATAAAGATGAAAGTACCATAACAGCTGAAACTGAGGTCCATGGAACCGAGATGAGATGTGTGTCAAGATGCACATTTTTATCTGCCTCTCATCACTAAAGCTTGATAGGAAATACAGTTGAGACCATGTGGAAACCTAACAAAACTATTTAAGCCTCTTAATTTTAAATATTTTCCACTCTCCTGAACATTTTGTTTGATGTTACATTTGTCATTTTGTCATAAAATGGCAGAGTACTCTTCTTCCAAAAGAAGGATACTTGTGATCTTCACTTTGCCATAGTTGGTATCTAAGAAACACATGCATTTTACTATTTTTTTAAAAAGTATCTGAAATGAGGTTTTCATTCGACATTTCAGTTATTGTTCAATGTTTTGCAGTCATTAGGCTTTGAGGTATTTAGTTAGTCCTGCCACTTATATGTTTACTTTAGTATGAATTTTCAGTTTTTGTACAATAAGGTGGCAGTGGTTTGTCTGAATTATTAGTTGGAAATATCAACTTAAATTCTGATTTTGATAAAGCGATATTTAGCAGTATCCACAATTAAATTACCTTGCACTGACCATTTAGGGTGTAAAGTAGGTATGGAAAGATGTGATTATGCTTTTAAGCCTGAGACTATTATGCCACCAGTTCCCTTAAAATATCTTTGTTTATTAATTAGGTGTATAGAACTACATTGGAATGGTAATTGGTAAACATACAGTATTTACTTGCTTTATTTTTGTCAGATGAGGAGGCCATCCTCCAGGCTGTTGTGTTTGTTGAGGATGCATACACTGTAAGTGATAGATTGCTGCTGTCATGAAATTCTTTCAGATCAATTCTATGGTTGATGGTTTCAGGACTGAACATTACAAAAACTTTATTTAGCCATTGCAAGTCAGTATCCTGTGTGATACATCAGTATCATCCTGACAGTGCTATTTTATTTTTCTGCTTCATAAGGTAGATCCCTCTGTTTTGAAAACCTTGTTATGCCTTGGAGAAGGAGAAGTGAAATAGATTGATCGTTTTGATTGTACTGCCAACTCAGAAATAAGATTAGACAGTTATGGACAGTTAAACACCAGTGAAATAGCACCATAGGAACATATTGTCTTGTGTGTTCCTGCAATCTGCATTCTTGGAATATTTGAAAATCATCGTCTGAGTTTATCAGGATGTCAGATGACTGTGCTTGAGTACACTGCATTACAAGTAGTGAATAGAAAGCCATTTATAAATTGGGATTGCTTGAAAGTGGGACATGAATAAATACATCATATATTGTTTTAACAAGGTCGCAAGTCAGACAGTGCCATATTTTAGGCCAGCATGTCTTGTATATTTGCAGAATCAATAGATCCTTTCTAACATCTGTCATTCATTTATTTCGTTAAGTCATTTTTATTTTCTTTCAAAGGCAATGGATGCACATGTGTAAGGCCAGTAACAACAATTACAATGACATTCTTCTTTCCCATTTTTCTCAGTGGATAGCTTGGCTTGATGTGGTAAAATAATAATGTCACAACACGGTTAGAGAGTTTATGTTGGAAGAAATATGAAGAAATCTACAATTCCATTTTTATGCTTTTTGCTGCCCTGCAGGCCTCCACTCTTGACTGTTTGTCTGTTGCCTTTCCTTTTGCAGTACCGGACCATCAACCACAAGGTTGGGACAGATAGTCTTCAGATCTACCGCAAATACCACTCTACTCCAGTCATAATGTGAGTCACTTATCAGTACATTATTTGTCACTTGTTCCAAGTATTTATTGGTATAATGTCAGAATATGGTCTCACTAATTTTCAGGACATGTTCATAAGTTGGAAGGATTATAAAAAAATCATGGCTTTCAGAAATTTGAAAGTGCTAATTGGACAGTTACAATTTCATGCTCTGTGATGACACTGTATTCAGTAAGAGAAAGCCTAATTTACTCAGGTCTTATCTAAATAAATAAATTTGACTCAAAATGACAAACCTGTTACTTTTTTATCATCACAGCTTCCGGTACTTCATCATATTTTTGCTGCACATGCTCGCATTTGTGGAATACCCATCATCTCTCACTTTGACCTCTGACCTGAGAACTCGAAGAGAGAGAATAGCCCTGCCATGTTGGCTGACACAGTGTACAGAGTTAATATGTCTCCTGCTCCTAATGGTGGACAATATTCTGAGGGTAAGTGGGTGTACAGTAGGCTTTTGTCATGTGCATGCATTCCCCATGTGTGTGCATTGAGCTTGTCTGCAGTTTCTTCTAGTTGGTGCTACATATGTCTGTGGTGTCAGTGTTGGATGCTGGAAAAATAATATAGATAAAACTTAATATAATGCAGGCTGTAAAACTGATCATTGCAGAATTACTGTATAGTTTTTCATTGTCATGTGCTGAACAATGTATATACATGATACATCTTGCCAAATTTGCCGAACAGAAAATGTTCAGTTCCTGCTTTGGCTTCTCAGATCCTCAGTCATACACAGTCCCTTCTGAACAACTCAGAATTCTTACATTAGTCTAGACATTTACTATGAACACACAGCAAGGATATGATGAGCAATATGTAAGCAAAACAATCAACATTTCTTGCATTGGGAACTACTTTTCAATCCATTTCCTAATCCTAGGCAGTGCCACAAGAAATAATAAAGACACAGGATCCAGGTAGTGCCTAAGAAGGAGCTTACGGTCATCTCATCTGCATGCCATTAGGTTTGTGATTCACGTTGGTGTAAAAGACATGATGTATTCAGCAGATGCATGTTAAGTCATCCATAATCATTGAAAGATTTTTGTAGTCAGTTGTTATCAGCATGAAAGTAAATTGATCAGAGATATTCTTGTTTTTTTTCCAGATATATCTGGTGGGTATTCACTATTTTAGCCGTCACAAATGGGACATGGGAGCTGTCATCATCATAGCTGTTTCCCTGATAGATTGGACTGTGTCTTTTGCCCTGGGCTGCCATGAGGTAAGATAATTCTTCTCCTGAGTTTTCAGCATCATTGCATGCAAACTCACTCAAGGGTATGTTTAGTAGTCAGTATGCCATTATCTGTACATTATTTGAAATATTCATCATCATGCATGAAACAAGAGTCTGTTGACACATTCTGGCTCTCAACATTTTGTCATTCTCATTGCAGAGTGATGAATCATCAAGGCTCTCTAGAGGATGATAAGCCTTTGCAATGGGAATGAAGACTTGAATGCTTCTCAAGAATGGCATTGTAGTTTCATGAACAAACTTTGACATTGCCAGTATTGAATCTATTTCTGTTTCTGCCTACATGCAGTTGATATCTATTCCTCTGTGAACCAGTCAAAATTTTTAGCTATTTTTGGTATTTTCAGTATGTGAGGTTCCGACGTATCATGCGGCCATACTTCATCTTGCAGAATTCATCTTTGATGAAGAAAATTGTCAACTGTCTTAGAATGACCTTACCAGAGGTCATGAGGTTAGTGCTTATCATGTTTTGAGGACCCTAAGAAAAGAGAATAAACACAACTGTGTTACTGAATGCTAATTATGTTATGCCTAGTATTGTGTGCCATAGAAATGATGTAAATGCAAATAAACTTCATCAGTGACTAAGTTGCTCAGTCATCTCAATACAAGAAAGATATTCAGTTCTGCTGCTTGAATTCTTGAAATAAAAAGTTGTTCTGTTTGTAATTTGCAACATTTAAAGAGGCAGTAGAATCAGAGAGAGAATAACCAAACTGAAAAAGATCAGTGAACGTTACATTAGTAGAATACAGTGGTGCATAGATAATTCAGATTCTTAAGCCCCACCTCATCTTGTTCAAGAATGTTGTACCTCGATTAATACATGTATAAAGATATAAACTCCTGTCTGAAAAGTGTGTAGGAGGAAATCATGATTTCAGCTTATGTTTGTTTGATGTATTTGTGCTTTCCTTTTTTGTATATTACGGGGAAAGAATAAATAGGAAAATTGTGCATATGAGTATTAATTCTATGAAATCATTACTTTCGGTAAACATGTGAGACTTTCCGATCTCTGAATCCTGTAGCACTAGTTCACCAGTGTGAAGCATCTAAACACAAACAAAGAATCTATCAGGAGTTCAAAGATTTAGTAGCAAGAATGGCAGGTGATCAGGGATAAAGTGATAAAAGGTGGGAAATTAAAGACAGCCTTGTAAGGACATTCATAGACTCTCATTTCACCTTCATGAACAGTAACTTCTAATTGCTATGTTGATGGATTCCTCTTTCATATTATCTCTAAACAACAAGAGCTAAATCAAATAAAAGTAATGTTTTGCAGTTGAGAAGTACAATATTTCAGTGGATTTTACTTGTCTAAACAAATGACTGTTTTGTCAGAATAACTTGAGTGCATTTAAACCATAGACTGGTTGCACCAAGATCACGATTAAAATTTCCCAGCTCAGATTTTACAAGCTGTATCTTATCTAATGTGACAAATAAAATTTGCTTTCCTTCTTCATAGTGTGCTGCTTCTTTTGGCATTCCATCTGTACATCTTCACCTTGTTTGGGATGTTGCTGTTTCCAAGCTTCACAGTAAGTACTATCTTAAAACATTCAGTTATGGTATTTTCATCCCTGTATCAAACAAAACTTATCCATGGGATGGTTGCTGAATGTCTGGTTCTTTGCAAAGAATAATTATTACAATTAATGTCAGTTACTAAGACAGAGGTATGATCAAGTTGTTACTTAAAAAAAATGAGACTAAAGTGCCTTTCATGTTTTCTCTTATTATCATTTATTATTTTTATTGTCTTCTTTGAGCTGCCTGTTGTAAAGGAGAAACTCCAGCTTAGACACTGTGAAGTTTTTGTCTATAATTTGAAAAGTACAATACTGTAGAGTTTGCATGATTTTTTAGGTTGCTTAGGTGACTCATTTCCTCTTAACATCTGAAATTCATGTTCTAAACACAACTATTTCATTGTCTTTACATTGTTCTGGTAAGGTACACAATTTATGTACATCTATAACCTTTAATGTGCCTGCTCGTCATCATCAGCTGGATCCAGTTTAATCTCTCGAATGATTCTATCTCCACTTGTCACAAAAGCATTTATCTTGCTTAAACTGTCATGTTAATCTTTGACCTTTCAAATTTCAGGCCAAGGTGCAAAACGTCACCATGGAAGATGTGAGCAACTCCTCTTGGCCAAGTACAACACCTGTACCTGTATGTTTTTTCTGAATTGACACGTGTGTGTATAAAGGAAGGAGTGGGAATTGTGCTGATATTTGTTAAGGGGTGGGAGGGACATGAGAATTTGGCAAGAAGAGGGATAGTTATATCTGTGGTAATCACAAAATGAGGGTTGAATAACATGAATTTTGCTTAGTGGGAGTGATACTGTATGCTAGAATTACTGAGATGTTCTTCCCACATTAATAACAAAATGATGGGTCAGTTCTATCGACAGTACTATGTAAATGTGGACCATTAGGGCATCAGTTGAGTGTGAAAGAGATCAAAAATGCTATTCTAGAAGAGCCCAGACTTTCTTCCTCCCACAGAATGCATATGTGTGGTGGGCATCCTCAGAGTTTGGAATGGTTTGTTTGTTTATTTGTTTGAATTAGGATTTTACTGAGCTTCAGCACAATTACAGCCATACTGTGCCTTTCCAGCTGCAACAAAACAAACCTGGGTAAAATAGTGCTGTCACGTTTGCTCACTGGGCCTACTCCTGTGCAATTTTATTAAGTGTGCATTGTGCACATTGGACCTATTGGTTTTTCATCCTTATCCAGAAAGACTAGATGCCTGCTTTCCTATGCTGAAAGCCAGAGTGTGAGTTTACTTCTGGAAATATTTAATGTGTCATAACCCATCAGAACATGACTTTACCAAAGTGGTCACTCTATTAAATGCAATCATCTGAAATTTCCATTTTGTTTGGAAAATGTCAGATTGCAGAAGAAGTAGTAGGTTTCTAATGCCTTTAAGACTCTAACACTGTAAAATGTGATTGACAGTTTCACTGTGGTGAATGCCCTACAGACATCATGAAGCGCATTGGTTATGTATCTTGAAATATTATATATCATCTCTGAAACAATAATTCTGGAATTTGGAGCAAACAGTCAGAGAGAGCTGATGCTAAAAGAATTTTTCTTACTTGCCAGGATGATGAAGGATCTGAATACTTTCACTCACTGTTGGACTCACTGATTAGTCTGCTGGTGTTGCTAACCACAGCCAATAACCCTGATGGTAAGTTGCTCCCTTCAGGTAAGTGGAGAATACAGCAGTTCTCAACCTGGATATGAAAGGGCCAGGAAAGTGCTGGGGACTAACTGGATTTTACGTTTTTGACTGCTTTCCTTGAATAAACTGCCTGAAAATGTTCATAAAGCAAATAATCTAAGCAATTTAAAAAAAAAACTCTCAAAATGCATTTGTTCAAATAATATCTTGATTGACTTTGACAGTCTGTGAAACCAAACTATTTTTATCATACAACTGTATATATGTGCAGAGGATATAGGATGTATGAGCTGAATATTATATGATTTTTATTTATTTCTCTATGTAAAGTGCTCAGAGCCTGTATTTACAGAGACAGGTGCTATATAAATGCTGTGTATTATTAATGTGAAATGTCAATGCATTGTTAACATAGCTGCCGCCTTAAACATAAGTAGATGGTAACATGATGAAAGCTTAAGGGGGGGAGCAAGTCCTGAGGATGATTTTTGTTCCTTTAAGAGTAACATGTTTGTAACCTTTATAATTGAACTCAGCATGTCAAAATTAGTATAAAACAGCCAAAAAAAAAAATTACTTTGTGCCATGGCAACGACACCATATTGGATTTTACACATAAAAATGATATGAAATTTCAAAGTAGACAGGCTTCCACAAATTTGATCAAACTTATATATAAATTACTAGATGTATTCTTCAGCATAATATCTCAAATCATACAGTAGTTTTTTGCTGTATCTGGTATAGTTTTTCCATGAATAAGAATTGACTTTAGCATCTAAACAATTTTTATTATCTGCCCCATTTTGCTGCAAAAAGTTGCCATTTTTTTTCAAAATGGCTATGTATACACCAAAAAGCTACTGTATGATTTTTTTGTTATCCNTAAAAAACTCTCAAAATGCATTTGTTCAAATAATATCTTGATTGACTTTGACAGTCTGTGAAACCAAACTATTTTTATCATACAACTGTATATATGTGCAGAGGATATAGGATGTATGAGCTGAATATTATATGATTTTTATTTATTTCTCTATGTAAAGTGCTCAGAGCCTGTATTTACAGAGACAGGTGCTATATAAATGCTGTGTATTATTAATGTGAAATGTCAATGCATTGTTAACATAGCTGCCGCCTTAAACATAAGTAGATGGTAACATGATGAAAGCTTAAGGGGGGGAGCGGGTCCTGAGGATGATTTTTGTTCCTTTAAGAGTAACATGTTTGTAACCTTTATAATTGAACTCAGCATGTCGAAATTAGTATAAAATAGCCCCCAAAAAAATTACTTTGTGCCATGGTTGCCATGGCAACGACACCATATTGGATTTTACACATAAACATGATATGAAATTTCAAAGTAGATAGGCTTCCACAAATTTTGTCAAACTTATATATAAATTACTACATGTATTCTTCAGCGTAATATCTCAAATCATACTGTAGTTTTTTTGCTGTATCTGGTATAGTTTTTCCGTGAATAAGAATTGACTTTAGCATCTAAACAATTTTTATTATCTGCCCTATTTTGCTGCAAAAAGTTGCCATTTTTTTTCAAAATGGCTATGTATACACCAAAAAGCTACTGTATGATTTTTTTGTTATCCATCAAACACAATACATGGAAAATTTGGCACAAATCTATCCACAAATAAAAAGCTAGTTCACAAATAACCATCAAAAAGTAACATTATGAGAAAAACGCATTTGAAAATGCGAGATTTGATGAAAAAAGTCTGTGGTTATCATTTTCAAATGCATTTTATGAGCATAAATTGGGTTTTTTATCATTCAACCATCGTTTACCTGTATTCAGCAGAGGTAAAATGAGCTAAAAAAAAGCAAAACCTCGATTTCGATAATGTGACCCTAAATTGTCATATCAGGACCCGCATCTCAAATTAAGCAGAAAGTGTCTGGAGTGACTAAGTTAGTTATGATCATATTGCGCCATTGCATCTATTGTTTGGCACTCAAGAGAGTATGATGCAACAAGAGACTGATAACTGTTTTTATACCAGTGACAGTCGATCCAAATGCTATACTTTTTAGACATCAAAAGTTTGCTATTGATACAGCTAAAAGGTTGAGCTACAATAATGAGTGCAGATTAGCCAATTAAACTTCGGGAAAAAAATGCAAGAAAGCCTTTGTAAGAACGCACATGAGATCTAGAATCCTACATTTACACCAAGCTTAGATTTTACTGGTGAGGAATAGGAGTTAGGGTTTACCAGACTTTATTACACAAGTGCTGTGTCTGCTGCTGTGTTTATGTAAATTTAAAATTGTTTTCTATGTTACATCTGTGGAGTGCAATGAATAGCTCATCAACTGATTATTTCAGTTCAAAAGTTCTTCGGCAGTTTTTGGCTGTAGCAGCTGAAGACTTGACAGAAACCTGTATAATGCACCAGACAAAATTTCTCACTTTTCTGTCGCTTAATTCCATTGTCTTCTTACAAATTTTCCCAGATACAAAGAGTTTCTTTTATGCTAGTAATTATGCTGGTAAGCACTCACTGCAATTGCTCTTGTCTGCAATTAACATTCAAAGATACGCTCACATTGGCTATAGCTGACACTGAATGTTTTAAACACTGTTGATCTGTTTACAGTTACTATGCCAGCCTACAGTGAAAACAGACTTGCATCCCTCTTCTTCATTCTGTATTTGTTTATTGGTAAGTTGTACTGTAGACTCTAGGCTCTTTTATCTGTAACTGTTGAGAGATATGTTACTTGACAAATGTATCTATTTTTCTGCTTTCATCATTTCATGCACTGTTCTCGATATTCTATGGATTATAAGGCCAGTGACTATCCTAAAATTTGATGCCATTTTTGTAATTGTCAAAAAAGTTTGATAATCGAAGAAGTTTCATTTTTGTATTATTCAAACACCAAACATGATTTTTGTTGTATATTTTTGTTGAAATACTCAACTCTTTGTTCTCATCATCTCTAGGTCTCTACTGTTTTATGAATATGCTGCTGGCTGTTATCTACAATCAGTTCAGAGGTTACTTCCAGGTATGTCTGACAAATTATTATTTTCTGTGTCGACAGCATTCAGCTGATTTTGCTCACCTTATGGATTGCTAATAATGGTTTTCATTTTGCACATACTTTCAGAATAAGGGCAGAATGAAGTAGCTGTAGCTTGTTTTTCTATGGCATGTCAGCCTTTTAAATGAGCTTAAACTGTTGGAGTTTTGTGGGTGGTACCTTGTGTGATTGTTGCACCCAGAGCATGTCTTTGAGTTCTTGCTTGGATGGAAGCTTCATTTGAATATCACTCAGCATTTGACCACATAGAATATTGTAATTACAAGTTCTGTTTTAACACTTTGCTGTCGTAGCATGTTTTTAGTTTTCTTTATGATGGTTTTAAAACTGCCTGGAAAACACTCAACTCAATTCATCTTCCACCATACTATACTAAGATTCTTATGTACCATCCCTTTATCAGTAGGCCTTACTGATACTAGAATGTGTAGGCATTTCAGCAGCATTGGTAAATGTCGGGTGCATGAGACATACTCAGGTAGTGGCAGCAAAGTGTTAATATGAATTATTAGCAGACCAATAAATATGCTTTCCTTAACTGATATTGCATCTCATTCCCAGAGTTCTATGCAGAGTAGTTTGTTGCGGAGACGCCTGGGTGTCAGAGCTGCATTTGAAGTTCTCAGGAGAGAAAGCTGCTATTCGTCACAAAGATCTGTCAGGTCTGTATCCTCTTATATCAGCTCTATTTATTAGTCTCAGGCAAGTATAATGTGTACCCCATTCTTACCTACTCTTGCAGTGATTGCCTGGCCTGTGCACTGATAGTGTGACTTTCAAACACCAAAGTTTTAGCAGCATAATCGAGAACTTAAAATTTGTTCTGGGTATTTAAGTGAAATTGAAGTATTTTCTCTTTGCTTATGACTGTCATATAAGTCATATATTAGTTGCAGTTTAAATTGTTTTCCGAATGATTCAAAAACAATTGAAGAGTGTTTTTCCAAAACTCAGTATATAGTCTCTGAATATTTTTATAATAAAGGGAAATAACGACAAGATAATTGCCCTTCACACATATATTTTTGTTTACCATCAAATGTCATAAAATTAGAAGGAGTGCGTGCTTTGAGCTGAATTAGGTTTTGAATGAATTAAATACACTACCAACTCATTTTCCAAGGAAAGTACTTTTACTGAGTTTTGGAAAAACACTCTTCAATTATGAAGAAATGCTTCAAGCCTTATAGATAACTACTGAAAAAACATGAAATGGGTCTTTTGCTCATTACTAGGATTGATATGGCCAGTTTCATTGATGCTGACTTTTATTTATTTAAACAGCTGTGTGTGACATTCTATAATTATGGATGTTATGATTATGTAAGCTTACTGCATGCACATTATGTTCTGTGATGCACACCTCAGGAAGTGTTGCTGTGCAGGGGTTGTTCAAACCTTGATCATGGTTTATTTTCAGTGACGGGGTGGTAGGTGGCATCATCCGCAATGTTGTCGACAAATGTTCTCTACCGAGGCATGTGAAAATAGCTTTGGAAGAGGTAAATACAAGTTGTGGTGACAGGGAAACGGAATTATTGGAAACAAGCTGTTGAAATTAGCAAGAATGAAATGGCATATGAACAGAGAGAGTGTTGCAGGAATCATGACTGTTTGAAACCTTCATTATGAAGATGTCACAGCTATACATAGGAGGTAGTTGACATGATACAAATTTCAGTTGCTGTTAATGGGTCATAGTCAATCCTGTTTTTGCAGTGAACAGTAGATGCATGCAATTGAATCATGGACCTTGTCAATGTTGGAAGGGTTTCTTAAATTGTGGGACCATTTAATAAATGTGATTGCTTCCAAGACCATGAGGGAATGAAAATATCAGTGGGTTTTTGGTTGTTTTTTTGTGGTTTCATGATCAAAATGTGTGAAGTGACTCAGAGGATCATAATGAAAAGAAAGTTTGAAAGATAAAACTTCTTGCAACTTTTTGAAACAGTAGTCTATTTTCATACAAAATATTCATGGCAGTATATACATTTCTTGTTAATTAATGATTGATTTATTTCTTCTTGCATTTTCTTTCTCTGATTAGAACCTGATTGAAAGGGAACATCAAGTCTTTTCTGCCACCCAGTTCCAGGCTTTGTTTTGCTGCATGGATAAAGATGTTGTTCACAGACAGGTATGATGTTAGTGCTTGAAGTTTCACTTTGGCTTGAAAGTATCAGGCCCCTGAGTTGTTTGTGGAGAACAGGGGAATGTGGCAGCGAAAAGTAGCTGCAATTATGCATTAACTTTTGTGTACAATATGCAGTAGAAAAATGTATAGATTAAGCTGAAGTTTTCATTAAGTAGAGTTTGTCATATTTGACATGATAGCTATCTGTCTTTTTTTGCTACAGCTTTTGTATTGGTTAGTTAGGGTGGAAAAATCTGCTGAATAAGAAAGGAATAAGTTTGCATGATATCAGTTGTCACCACACTTACTGAGACTCTTGTGTTCACTATATACCCAGACTCCTGGTGTCCGTTGGTTCAGTCATCCCAAGCTAAGACTGGTTCAGCGAGTCTTTATCCACAAGTATTTCACCTGGTTTGGCATGTTTATGGCCTTTGTCAATCTGGTTATTATCTCGGTGAGTATAACTGGTCATTGTTTGGTTTCTTCACAGTATGTTTAGGTCTGATGCCAGGTAGCTTAAAAAGTCAGCTTTAACTAAAGACTTGGGGTCATCAGTTTTTTTTGTGTAATTATTTTACCCATCTCTCTTAATGCAGAAGTATAGCATAAGTAGACCAAAATCAAGTGTGATACACATAACTCTGACATAGGAGTTGTTTACTTCATGTCCAAGTTTTTCTTTATTCACAGATTCAGTTGGGATCGAAGTATGATGCTTCTTTCAGTGAAAATCATTCCACACTCAGGGTAAGTTGTTTTGTAGGGTATGGATATATGTTCATTTAACTTTAAAAAATGCAACTTTCCACAGTTTGCTCTATTATAGGTTTGCTATACCTGATATGTTAGCAACATGGAGCCTTATTGAAGTCAAATTGTCTGTTTTGGTCATTCCTGACAAAAATGAAATTTTTAGATAATAACATGTTTTTTGTTTAAGTAAGAGAACAGCAGCTATAGTGAACTGAAATATGTTTTTAGATACGTTGTGTTGGTTTGAGTGGCATCTAGGCTAGAAGGCTAAGGTGAAGTGGGGAGGAAGAGGAAGATGAGAAGGAAGAAATTGAAAAGGAGATTAAATAACAGTGTTATGAATTCTTGCACATTCAGTGCAGCAAAGTTTTCCTAAAATTCTAGATTGTAGAAGAGGCAATAAATTTGAGTTAAGTGTGTGATTCAGTAAGTAAAATCAGTAAGTAACTCAGTAAGTTAATTAAGTTAATTCAGTAAGTAATTCCCTGCCACTTGGGAACACCTGGAAAAGGTGACTTCCACAGGTAGTCACAGAATAGTTCTAGTAAAGATGACTTTATGACAAAAGCTAGTATTTTTTTAAACATGTAATGCTCTAAGTATGAAGTTGACTTGACCAGAGTGAAAGTCTTCCTGCATTCTCACATCCTGCTGCATGACTTTGTTATTGCTAAAGTCAGTTCAATATAGTGGCAAGAGAACCCAGTGTAAATAATGTCTGGAGTTTTCCTGGTCAAACTTCAGATTTCATGTCTCATGAGAGATGTTAGTTATATATGGAATATTTCATCCCAAAATCCAGCCAGTTTTATTAAACTTAAGCACTGATGTTTTGTTTTCTCAGATTGTGAACTTTACTTTTGCGATTTACTATCTAGTGGAGCAACTGCTGAAATTGTGGGCATTTGGTTTGACTCGTTACCTGGCTGACAGAGGAAATATCTATGATGCTATGGTCACCTTAGCTTTGGTTGTAAGTTGATCTTATTGTCATCAGCTTTGTGTAGTAGAAGCAGCTGGCAGTCAAAGTGCTGTTAATTTTATCTTATGTGTTAAGAATCAATTGTTGAGCATCACATTCATATAATCTGTATGGTGAGCCTTGTACAAAGTTTTATATTATTGTTTTTTAAATCAAGATAATGCCTGCTTTTGAGGAGGGGGAGAAGGAAGCTAACATTTTAAATGTTTCAAAGGCTTTTCATTGTTATTCATACTTTGTTTGTAGCTTGTCATATTGCATGGTAAGTTAACTCTTAAGACAGTGTCTCAAAAATGGAGATTTCCTAGAAAACAAAACCCACTTTACAGAGACGAAACCTTAGTAGTGGGTAAATGTGAATGTATCTCTGTGTAAGAGTCATTTAGACAGACCTGATGGCAAGTGATCCAAAACTAGATGGGCAAAAGAGAAAAACCATATATATTAAGATACTGTGGTTTTACTCTAAGTTGCGGAAAAACTTGGATTCGTGCGTTCTGTACTATTATAATTATCAGTCTTTATCTTCTCAGTTCATAGACAAGAAGGGATTGTGTTACACTGGGTTCATTTCCCTAGAGGTTCATTGGAAGATTGCAGCATATCTTGTTGCTTACGCACAACATGACTTGTAATAGTGTATATTATTAACATAATAAAGATTTCATACTGAGCTTGTTGTCTTGCAACTTTTAGAGGGAAGAACTGCTGTATTTCTTCAAATTAATCTTTCTAGCAGTTTTATTATTGGCCATAACATGACATGCTAACAGTTTCTTATATTCTCAATTCCATAGCTTAATTATATTTTAAATTTCAAATTTCTTGCCTCTACCTCTTTTATCCTCAGATAAGTGAGGTTGTATCAGCAATTATGTATGGAATCCCTTTCTTTCCAACGTAAGCATCCCTTTTTTCAGTTGCTGCCTTAAAATTGGATGGGGGGGGGGAGAATTGGTAATAATGATGAGGATGGTTATGGTGATGGCACTAGTCATTACTTACTGCTATCAAAAGAGAACTTCTGCTCTAATAATTAGGCCTTTATATATGATTAAGTTATAATTGTCAGTATAATTATTTTGTTAGATCAGTTTCCCTTATGCATTGATGGTGGTTTATAATGTTTTCCGTGTGTGCAGATTGGATGATAGGTAACTCTAACCATACAAGAGAGTTATGCCTAAGAATCTTCCACAGATGAACCTGGTCCCATTTCCTTTATGTTTCACATTTAGCATTTCCCACTTTTTTCCTTATCACACATCACTTCTGTCTGGTGTAAAAACTTCGACCAAGCCTTTCTGAACTATATTTTCTGCTCTTGCCAGATCTAGGACAATTATTGTGGAAAGTAGCAAGAGCACTATGTGGAATGTCATGCGCATCATAAACATCCTGATCATGGTGCGCATGTTCAGAGCCATCCCATATGTTAGGGTATGTAGAATTTATTTATAATTTAGTTTTTGTCTATACATGATTTCACGGATAAAGTTGAATGTTCGAATTTTAATTGATGACTAGCTGTCTCTTACATTTTGAGTGCAGTGAGAAAAAGGCTCAACCCTTGTAGTATGATGTAATCCTAGATTTTGCTTAACCTTTGCTGTCTCATGTAATAGTACAACAGTTACGGCTGACAAGATATGGGCAGGGTCAGATGCTTGTTAAAAATGCATAATTTTCCATGAGACTGCAAACTGGCTTGAGCTCACCTAGGAAAGGGTTATTTTTTTTTATCATGATGAATTCTCTTCACACTTGTTCAGTAGAGTTGTGTCATGATGAGAATTGTCAGGATGTCACATTTAGTTAATACTGTATACATTCTTTAATATAGATCAGTTTTGTTTTTTATCTTTTATTTTCTCTTTCTAGTCCATGTCCTTGGTGGCCACAGTGCTTGTGGATTTGATGAAAAACATGAGGTGTTTTGGGGGCATTTTAATAGTAAGTTGATGTCAGTCCATTCGTGTATGATGTAGAGCTAAAACATGGATAAGAATTAGAATTAGAAATTGAAGAATTGTCTAAAATGTCATGATTATGACATTCTCCTTTAACATGACATTCTAATCATAGAATTAGGCTGTTATTTGATGAATTGGTTCAGCATAATGATAAAGGACCTTTTTCACTCATGTCAGATTTAATAGAAAGTGTCTTTTTTTGTTTTTACAAGTGAACATGTTTCTGTCCACAATTCAAATGCTGGTATATTAAATGGACTTGATAGTGAACTGAAGCCAGCCTTCTTTTTCTTTAAATCTTTCAATCAACATTTTTTTCTGTTTTCCAGGTAATATTTTATGGATTTGCCATATTGGGAATGGAACTGTTCCATGACACAATCCAGTACAAGCCAGAGTTTTTGAACAAGTAAGTGCCATGTATCAGCTCAGCCTAGTCCAGTCTGTCATCTACAGGATGAAATAGGGTTGTAGTTTGGCCTTTGCCACAATGATACAATCACTTTATATAAATGACAGCTACATGTAGTAACCAATTCATGCTTTGATTACGTTTTGTGCATCAAGTCAAGACCCTGAACAGGAACTATTGTAACTCATTGAGTTAAGTGTTACACATGTTGTACCAAGAGTCAAGTGGTAGTTGGTGGACACAGTTAATTTTTATTATATTAAGGGCTGGCAGGGAAGGCATGTCAGCTCACTGAGTTGATTATAGTCTCTTAAAAAAACAAAATTACCAGTGATTTTTATTGTTGTTTTAACAGAACATTTGCATGCGGCACCTATGAACAGTTGGACTACTGGGCAAACAACTTTGATGATTTCTTTGTAAGTTATCAGTATATATCTATCAAATATTTATCAAAGAGATGTGAACATTTTGCTCCCCTCCGATCCAAAGCATGGCCTGATAGTGGCAAGGACGTTTTTTTGAAACAATGAAAGAAGGCCTTTATTTAGTAAGCCATTAACTATACAAGACGAAGATAAAAAGACAATGATCAGTAAAGATTTCATTCAACAACAGCCTACTTTAATGATACAAACTCCTTTGTGGAGACAGCTTAAATAATTTACTTTCAGCATGGGCTTGCATTACCATAGTTATGAACATCAGTTTGCCTTGCTGCAATGGATGAAAAAGTCAGTGCATATGTTCAATTTAACAAAGAACCAAACCAGTCCAATATTATTAAACAGCCATTGCAGGAGAGAAATTGATCTGCTTGGAAGTCACCTGCTGGTTTATCATAGAGTAATACATACATGATATCATGCTGTTGACTTTCTAAGAATGGAAATTTCAGTGTTCCTTGATTTGTGGAGTGTCAAGAAATTTATATAGACAGTGCAGACTTTGTGGAAAATACATACATTATTTTCTTTCTTTTCAGGCTTCCATTCTGGTGCTATGGGACGTTATGGTGGTAAATAACTGGCATGTCTTTCTACAGGTGTACAAGAAAAAGACCTCACCGTAAGTTTACAGTATCACAAAAGATTTGCATGTGGGTTTAGTTATACTTTAGGGTTATATATGTCTGAGGAACTGATCTTTTAATGCCTACCATATATTCTCTACTTGAAGTTAATGTCGAAAAACCACGCCCTTGTTCTGATAGGCATTTTAGAAAGAGTTGCATATAGGGGCAAGTCTTTTTACCCGCCATAATTATGTTATCTATTTCTCCATCCAAAATGAAATCATTCATCCATTCTCCATGTGTCTGTCCTTCCATCGATTCATCAGTTTGTGCATCCATTTTGTCATCTGTCCTCCCCTCTCCCTCCCTCCCTCTATCCATCCATCACCCACCTGACCACCCATCCATATATCAAATGATGATTTACATACACTACTTTTTCTGTATTTCAGATGGTCATATCTGTATTTTGTGGTCTGGTGGTTAATCTCAGTCATCATAGTCCTTAATCTGTTTACAGCTCTTATCATGGAGGTGAGGTCATGCACAAATTTAAAACATTTGCCCACACATTGTATAAAGACTCAGTCAGTATTGACTTTTTGTTGCTGATTCCATCCTTTTTACCTTATATACATCAACCACAATAGGTTGTAGCATATTTTATATCTAATTTCTGGAAAATTTCTGATAGATGTTTATAAATATGGTTCCATACTTTCATTTGAGATTCTGCAGAGGAGTGAAGAGAGTAGGATGGGGTTAATGATTTTTTTCGATATTGTTGAAATGAAAAACAAAATTTACCTTATATATTTGTGTTTCCTTCTTTCATTTTCTTTTCAGCCATGACCTATGCACGACAACCAAAGCATGGTAGCATAGTAGCAGTGGTGTTTTTACGTGTCTTTCATGTTTTTTTTTTAATTAAATCTATATCAGACTCCTCCATTTAAAGACAAGCAATAACAGAAAGTATAGTCAGTGAACATATATATATTTACTTGTACATCTCTGAGGAACGTCTCATGTGATGATTAGGTTAGAACCTCTTGATCTGAAATACCAGAGGACCAACTTGAAAACTGGAGATCACAAGGTTTTTGAGATCATGAGATAAATCTTATACAGAAAAATGTCGCCGTACCGAGCTGTGCAACAAGGTCATGGGGATTGTGAGGTTTGAGCATCAGCATTTTTGCTAATACGTTCAAACATTTATTACAAAATTCATGGAATGCTCTAAACTATTTAGCACTCAACATATATCACATTATGCTTAGGATTGATCAAACACAGCTATTATCTTGGGACATACAACATGTTTTTTAATAATGCTAGTTTAGTGGAAAGGGATTACGTGATATGCATTTTTGAGAGTCACTTTCAGCACCTTCCTCTGTAGTATCTTGTGATGACTCAACGTGTTGTCCTGACGGCAAATACTGTATTATGCTTGATCCTTCTTCCAGAATTTTATAATGAAGTGGGACAGACGACATCATCTTATGGAGTCGGAAGTGGATTCTTACGAGGGTCTGACAGTCTCAGTTCATCTCAATGATGTCCATAGTATGTTCAGGTTAGTAATACTGGCAGTTCTTTCTGCCCTGGTAGATGTAGATGAATGAAGAAATTTTGATCTGTGCTTCAGGTTCACATCACGGAACAATATCTGCTGTCCTGGCAGCATTCAAATAACTGTCAGTCCACTCTCTGTTCAGTGAGATGTCCAGTAGTATGCCATCATCAGCAAACTGATTGGGCTGGTAGTAGTCAGGAACCACATATTTTCATTTTTTTTGATTACACCAGAATGTGCTCCCACTCCTGAACAAGAGTGTGCATGACTCTGGTGCCAGCTTATGAACAAATTCATGCATCTTGCAATAACAACAATTTCAATTTAGAATTTACGGTGTAAATGAGATGAAACTTCCAAATTCCAAAAGCTTGACCCCAGTAACTCTATAGCTAGAGTTGTAGTCTTGAAGAAATTATGATGTTGATTTGTGTTTTCTCTTTTAGCAACAATGCTGAATGCATTGAAGGCAGGAAAAAAACGGGTTCAAAACTACAAGGAATAATTTACTGGGATGTGGGATAAGCCAATTTTTATAGATTCAGAGATAGCAGGCTCACCACCAATGACCAAAACAAGGACCATTTTAACCAGCATATGGCTCACCATTCAAACTTGGTAAAACTCTTTTTTTATAATATGATCCTGGCAAACAACAATGATATAGGAATATGATTTTCATTCTCAGCCTGCCAGATAAGGAGGTTTGTCTGTGAATAGTTATTTCAGCTCAATGACAGACCACAGCTCTTGAACCTCTTCTGACAGACAGCAGTAGAGAATGTCCATTGACCCACTGCATTATTTTTCTGTGATTTGATGTCAGTGAGAACAGCTGAGATGCGTTGTCTTGACATAACACTCTGACATGAAGCTACAAAATTATATAAAGTACACATCTGTGGATGTATCAGACACTTTTACTGTACAAATGAATCCATCATAGTGTATGTGGCACATAGTCTCTCAAATTCTGATTTAAAATACCAGGTTCTTTCTATACATTGCAGTCTTCTTTAAGTGGAAGCTTCTCTGCTGAGTAGAAGAAAAACTGATAGTCTCCATTTCTGAAATTTATAATGGGTCGTTTTTTTATTACTGTATTTATGTATTGTTTTGCAGAGACATGTTACAAGAACCAGCAGATAATGAACTCTTGGTGTTGCTGAGTGAGCATCAGTATCTCAAGCTAGAAAGATGATAATAATGATGCTGCCAAGCAGATAGTTGGTGACAGTGACAAAATATTTGACAGTATTTACTTTGAAGATTGATTATGTATAGCATGACATTGTAGAGGAATTCCTGCTTTCCGACAGACAGTGTTTGGTATGCTTATGTACTTACACTTTACACTACTACTTACACAGGAAGAGAATGGGAGGAAGAGACTCGAGTTGGGTAAAGGGAATGGTTGACTGAGATTGATATATGAACTAGACCAAACAAATATAAGGCATGGTTGCATGATTAATCAGTGGTTTTGTGAATTATATTCAGTGGTTTGCAGATTATACAGGTTCCCTCCCCCCCTATAAAAATTGCTGTAGTTGTCACAGTTTTGGAGGATTGGTAACCAAATTTTGCAAAGAATAACCACATCTAAAGCAGCAGTGCATGGAAAAATGGAAAATGCTTTTTTTACAGTAATGTAGAATATATAAAAACCATTGAAAAATAAAACTTATGTCAAAATGAGAAATCTAGCAAAAAGATACTGCAGTGTTGAAATTCAAATACATAAAATATGGAAACAATCATAACTGAACCTCAAATTTTAATAATAAAATTGATGGGAATGACAAAAATCTATATATTTCTGGAAAAATTAACACTTTACCTCCAGTTTGAAAAGATCTAATTTCCAGGGCTATGGTTCACAGAATAATATGCTCAACAGGTCCACTGTTACCTCAACACACAGTACCAGAGTGGTAGAAAACCCGAAATTGGGTTGATGCCTTTGCATCACTGCAAAATCTAAAAATGTGCACTAGTTTCAATGAAACTTTGCAAAAACATGTGATATGGCTATAATTTACGTGTTTAATTTTTATTACAATTAGTGCATAGAGTAGTAACATGAACTTTTTGGGTTCCAGTATGTGGGATCAGAGTGTAGGAGGAATGGTTTGTTGAGATGGGTGCTGTGATATTATTCAGTGAAATTTACTTGTTATTATTGCTGCTCCGGTGCAATGCTCATGTTATTGACTATCTTTTTATAGTTGCAGGAGCGTTGCACTGCTCTTAGTGGTAACTTATTAATGGGGATTTCTATAATTTTCCCGTCAGGAGGGACTCATTATACCTACAATTCATTCCGAGCTAACAGGTGCTTTTATGTACATTTGCCATAAGAAACTTATAATTTTATTACTGCACTCACATCTTAGTGAGTTTTTTGCTTACTGGTATTCATTGCAATCATCCATTCTAAATTACTGGGAACATAAATGGGGTTCATACTGTTCCAAAATTCATTTGTAGTGGAATCAAGAAAAAGAATTTTAATTTTCCTTTCCACTTTTCGTTCGTATTCTACTTCCTGACCAGGACAAAATTAGTTCGTATTTTGGTTTTTTTTTAAAATTTTTATTGGAATGGATTGAGCAATCATGTGACAACTCCGAAACAATGGGGGCAAAAGTTACAGTGTGATTCATCACTTTAGATAATTAAACACTATTGTCTGGAAGTCGAAGATATACTGCAACAAAGTCACTAGACGTAAGGTTTTAGAGGACATGTGTTTGAGTGGAGATTGCTGCTTACAATGGATGTTTATTTCAGAGTCTATTTCATGCCACTGAGATCTGTGCAGTATTTGCCCATCATCATAATAATGCACCATTTTGCACATTGGTGTGCAGTATGGGTGCGCTGCTGTTTTTTTTTTTTTTCAATCCTGTGAACATACTGTTTCCATGAAGCACTCCAAAACAGTAGACTTAGAATGAAAATGTGAACTGTGTGGATCCCCATTCAGGAATGTTTAACAAGGAGAAGAAAGGAGAGGTGTTGTACCAAGATTAACGCACACGGAAAAAGGGCCTCCTTGACATGAATGAAAGCGGGATGCCAATGCAATGTTTGTTATTCTGTAATGTTTTGAACAAGCACGGTATCCAATGTAAATATACCTGAAATGTCTTTCAGATTTTCCATGCTGCATTTCCACCTTTTCTTGCTTTCCACTCCTGTCATTTTCATAAGGAGAAGTATACAGGAGCCATTTGTTTGTGGTGAATTCTCCATTGTATTATGTTATGATTATTTTGGATTGGGAGTAGCAAATAGGGTTCTTTTGTACATGGCATTTATGAAACAGAGGCAGCCTCTTCAGCACATGCATAGAAATAGAAGGAGACAAGAACAGTTGGAGCATGGATAATGCATATACCTTCGGACCGACCAAAAGTACATATCCACCACATGCTTACCCATAGAGAAAAATCAGGACCAAAAATACTGTACTCAGTGTCTATGTTATGCACTGGGCATATCTGTATTAAGTGTGTTCCACTGTACAAGAAATGTGATGAATGAAAACCTGACAATGCTCTCTGCCATTTCAGCTTCCAATTGAGAATTTTTTTTCAACCTCTGTGGAAGCAAAAAAAAAAAATAGGGCAAAGATGCTTTAAGTATAAGGGTAAACCAAGGCTTCTGAGATCATCGTATTTATAATCGAAGGCCAGAGGCACTTTTTATAGTTGCAGTAGCTATATTTATCAAGAAAATTGGACATTCCCATTTTTTTTTTTACACAGAGTAACATTTTGCCCCATGTGAATGCCTAATGTGTATGCATATATATATTATATTGGCGCATGTATTAAAACTTTTATCAGATAATGTATTTCCTATGGAAAATATTTTTTTTTGATATGAGATATTTGCCTTATGGACTGATGGTTTAATTGAAGTGTTTTTTTCCAAAAGTCAGTAAGTGCACTTTTGCCAAAGAAATGGCTTGGAATCCAGAGAAGCTTTTCAATGTTTATTCATTCAAAACAAATTTGAGCTTGAAATCTTGATAACTTCCAAGATTAATGCCATTGTCAAATGTGAAGAGCAGTCACTTTTTTATTATGTCCTTTTAAGTCAAACACATTCAGGGTGCACTCCAGTAGAACTTCACAATCTTGAACCTCTTGATCTTGAGTTCCCCATTATCTCCTTGCAACCCTTCCATTCTGAGCTCTGAGTTTCTGTACCAAAATTACCCTTAAATACCTGGCGATCTCAAATTTTCAAGCCAGGCTTCTGAAATTCAAGATTGTGAGATTCTATCATACTGAGTTTTGGATAAATTGTGTTAGCTGTCCCTAAGTAAGAATGGGGAGACCCTTTCCTTACCCAACATTTGTTTCACACTTGAGGAGATGACATTGAGCAGAACAGAGTAAGATTTGGTGACTACTTTTTCATAGGGCAGGAGTGATGTCATGCTGTTGTCCATGTCCAAATTTCAAACCTGCTTTCTTGATCACATTTTTAAAACATTTTTTTACAACATACACCTCCACTGATGCAGATTATTAGTTTATTATGAAGCACTTTGCTTTATATAAAGAGCATGATCTTTGATTCCTTTTAGCATAATGCTGGCAGTACTACTCCCAACCATACCTTGATTGCATGTTGTATCATGCATTGAGTAGGAACAGGTACCAGCTTTAGGCCAGTTTTATGAACAACTAATAGTAATGATGCTTATTTTTGCATGAGTATTTTTTTTCACAAATGATGTTATTCTAAGAGCAGAGTCAAATACAGTGAACCTCAAATCTAATGAGGTCACCAAATCTAATGAGGTCGCCAGGACCGACCTTCAGTCTTCGTTGAAACCGAGGTCTCGTTGAACGCACCGTCTCTGCAAGTGATGTGAAAACTGGTCGATCTCTAGTGAGAACCTTTTAGCTAATCATCAATCATCAGCAGAGCATATTATTCCATCGTTTCCCTCCCTTCCACTAGCCCTTACATTGCAGAGACTTCAAAGGCTTTAATTACTCTTCTGCCCAGATGGTCCTCTCTCTTTCCTCCATCCCCTCCCTCCCTACTCCGCTCCTTTGCACACGCAACTATTACTGGTAACCTTTCATGTTGACTCAGTCTTGTAAGTTGTAGACTATTGTTAGCAGTTGGTACGTAAACCTTCGGGAATTGCTCGCTGCTGACAGTTGTATTGCAGGTGAAAAGGATGTGCGATGGCCTAACTTCAGGGCGATGATTTCGTTAAAGCGAGGTTGCTGATTTTCTTATTTGTTGGATCAGAGGAACGTTTACTATTATAAATAAGGGGAAAAAAGGGGGATTTTCATTTCCCTCGTTGAATGAGAGGTCTCATTGAATCTGAGCTTGTTGTATTCGAGGTTCACTGTATTGCTGTAGTTTTAGAATTGTTAACCAGATTCTGCAATAAAACCTCTATAGATGGGAGTGAAAAACTGCTCATAAAATTTGATGAACTCAGCAAGCAATTTTTATTCATAAAATTTTACTTTTATAACAAAGTCTTTAAGTTTGAAAGCAACTTTTGTGACTTGCATGCCATGGTTTTAGAATATTTAAATAGGTATCTGAATGTATATAATCACTTTTAAGGAACTATACCATAAAAATATGTTGGCATTAAAATTTCCAAATGCTTACAATCAGAGCATTATGAAATTTTATATTGACAGATTTTAGTATGTTCTCCTTTTGTGAAAAATATTTTTGTACATATTGAGGAGCAGTGCTTGAAATGCAATGATGTAAACAAATTGACCCCATGCAATAAAGATTACCTGTTTAAGATATGTACCTCTTCCTGTTCTTTTGTTTCTGCAAGCTTGCAGCAATTCTTCCTTCTTATCTATCAAATGAACATCCAAATTCATGAAATATATGAAATACAGTAGACTTCACTTAACACAAACCCATTCAACGTGAAATTTCTGTTTACACTTTTAAAAAAAAACAAAACTCCCAGTTTGTTGTGCCCCATAATCTATGCATTCCAAATTCTGTTTACTGGAACTAGAATTCTAAAGGATCTGGATAACACGAACAACTTTTGGGCAGCACCGTTGTTCTTACTTGAACTCTCCTTTTTCGTTTGCATTGCCGGCACGTTTTCCACCCACGACGCTCCACCTTCACCCCACTTGCTATGTAATGGCTTTGCCTCCACTGACCACTTTAGCCTCCCTCCCTTACTTCCAATGTACTCTTCTTTACACAAATTCTTGATAACACAAACACATTTCTGTGGTCCCCAGGAATTGGTGTTATCTGGTATTTACTGTACAACTTGAGTAAGATCTTATCATTTGCCAACATGAGCAAGCAGCATGATAAATGATTATAAAGGTAATTATCAAATTATCCAGAGTCAAAAGGAACAATGGATGCAGTCAAACATCCTCACAGATAAACAATAACAAAATCAACTTTAAAACCACAAATGACTTTATTGTTCTTGTAAGCATAAGTGGTTACAACTTGAACAAAGTTTCTTATGAATTTAACAGTAGGTGGTTGTCGTCTTAGTTAAGTTACACAATTGTATGTGTTCAAAATAAAGAAAATTACTGCACCATCTCTGTTCAAAACCTCTGCAACATAAAATGACAACTTTTCAGCAATTTTGTTAATAAGTGGAATAATGCAACAAAATCCTTGTGCCTTTACCAAGTTTTGGTACAAAAACGTTGTTACAACTTTTTGCAGCCACATTCAAACAGGCACAATTTAGACTCATATTCTCCTGACATCATACACTTTCGGTTTGCTCACACAGTCTGCCATTTTTTAAACACCTGCAACACCTGAGTTTCCTGAAAGGCAAGGTGCACCTCAGATCTTAGTCTCAATATGGCCACTGTTGAGTTAACCTCCTGTCAAATTAGTCATAGAATTGGTCTATGAAAACATTTGTTGGAGATACAAGCATACTTCTTTCTTGCACCATCTTTCTTGGAAATCACTCACAAAAAAAAATCCAAAAAACTCACCATATGTACACATCTAAATCACTAAGCCATGTGTTCACTGGCAAAGGGTGAGATACGAAATTATTGCATGTGAGACATAACTGATTCACATCTGATCACTGTTGACTTGAGAAAACTTCAACAGGATCAGGGAAATAATTTCACATGTCACAATGGGGTAAGAGGCACAAGGACTTGAATTGTGCTGAAGTCAAATACAATAACAACGAAAGGCATCAACTGATTGCCCTGTAAATGCAGCCAATACCTTGACAAATTCAGAACTTCAAAACAGGGCGAGCTTGCCAGTGGAATCTCAAAATACAAGTCCACGAAATCACAGATTATTAAGTGACATGTATCCAGGATGTTTTACACATGATGGGGTAAAGTGAGAGGGTTAAAAAAAAAGGCAAAATGACATGACATGAGTACAGATGATGACCAACCTTAGCTTGGCTGATGTTTTTTTTTTATGTTGTTTGCTTGCTTTTTAATTAGAGGGCCTGTATATCTAGCATCCTCTACAAGTATACAACACTCTTCTTCCACACCTTGGTTATCTCTAATCAGGACTACAGAGAACATTTTTCCCCACTACCAACTTTTTCAGTAGTCTACTAGTCGGGTTAATACATATAATACTATGAAATTACTTATGTTAGAGAAAATATACAACAAGCTTACTTGCACATTGGAATTGGAATAGAAATGAGTACAAATTTTCTACATGCAAAGGCACATGATCTGGGAAAATGGCAGCTGCTCAGGTGACAGATAAAGCAGAGATTGCAGCAATTCATGAAATGATTTATGTGTTTGGATTTTAACTAAAAACCAAATCCACAGCTTAACTTCATTGGAAAAGAGAACTCTTTTGTTTGAACCATGTCATCTGGGCCCTTTTCATGCACCTCTGCACTAAACTGACCTAGTTTTCACTGCAAAATGTTCACGATATGAAGTCTTGATCATTATTTAACTGGCCATGAAAGACTGTTGGGCGCAGAGCTCTTGAGTATACGCTATTTAACTTCAAACCATATATACTTGAGACCGAGTAATTTCAAAAACCAGAGATATTTATAATCCAGTTACTTAAGGGAGGCAACAACAGTAACTATGAGCAAACCATTTCAAGCCATAAATATTTAGGATTGGATATAATTTATGATAAGTTAAAGAGGAAAAAGTATTATGACAAAGACTGTAAGATCACTTGTAGAGCCTTCAGATTTGCCTTCATTACGTTTTCACACAAGCACATTACTACATCCCTGCAGAAACAACTAGCAACCTTTGCGTAATCTTGTCCTGTGAGATATTCATTTACATAAACAAAAAAAAGAGTTTCCAAACCAGGTTCCATACTGATGTGTTCTATTTATCAAAAAAGACAAATGAAAATTTTGAATACATTCCACTGTCACTTTTAAGCTGTTAACCCTAATAGTGGCAATCGCCGATTAAATCGGCGATAAACCATGTGAACAAGTGGCAACGCCGATTAGATCGGCTATATGGCCATCCCAATTTTTGAGTTATTTCCCCAAGTCCCTTGACCTTTATTTGGACTAGAAGTGATGTTCTTACATTGGAGAGCTCGTCTAAGCTTGTTTTCNTATCGCCATCCCATTTTTTGAGTTATTTCCCCAAGTCCCTTGACCTTTATTTGGACTAGAAGTGATGTTCTTACATTGGA
This sequence comes from Ellobium chinense, assembly GCA_033807755.1. Lineage (NCBI taxonomy): Eukaryota > Metazoa > Mollusca > Gastropoda > Ellobiida > Ellobiidae > Ellobium > Ellobium chinense. The sequence continues at coordinate 1,768,202 of JAWQUT010000119.1, read as the reverse complement.
GAGCTCGTCTAAGCTTGTTTTCTTCGCTGGAGCAACATTTTTGTGACATTTAAGTTGATTTCGTATTTTTTTTTTGTTACATCATAAACCATACTGTTGGTCAAAGAAATGGCCACAGAAAAAATATATGTCAAAATATATAAGCAAAACTATACATTTCTGGAAAGATAATAGATTTGTGCACAAGACAGTTGTGTTTAAACTGCAAATACTCTAAAAATACTTGGATTTCTGTGCATCTCCTCAAAATAATTTTTTGCACTACCACCAGCCATTTCTATTTTTCAAAGACAGGACCAAAAAAAATATAACCGATGCTTTCATAAATTGTTTTTTCAAGTTGTCTGTCTAATTACCTTTCCAATGATATATAGTTTTGTACCTTTATAACTAAAATTGAATTTTTAATGAATTTTATACTACCACCCATCATTCTGAGCAAAATATACCTTGCCACTTAAGAAAAAAACTCCTGCCACTACTAGAGTTAAACGAAGGTTCTACAAGTTCTCAGTTTTGAGTCAGAAGAGAGAGAGGTATTTTGTACAAGAGTCTGGAAATAGGAGATGCTTCTGTTATACTTCAGAAATTGTCGCTGGCCTATTGCACTGTTATCTTGGTAGCACACATTTTTACAGACTTAAGAACAAATGGCACAGATGTTGTGTCATTCCTAACACCAATTTTCTTTGAAATAAAAAGAATGCAAATTGGTTGGACAGTTGTCTATATATACTCAGCCAAAGATGACAAATGCTGAAACATTTTAAGATCAATCTAATGCGAGTAAAGAAAATGAAAAGCAACAGAAAACATTCAAAGGACTTGTTAAGAACAATACTCAACCAGATTTGGCAAAACAAAGTGGTGCAGTAACATTAGCTGACAGAAAGGCGAATGACAACTGCCAATGAGGAATCAAGTTTGTCACTGAAATGTTTCATGAGCAAACCGAAGGCAAAACCTTCAAAAATAGCAACACTCACTAACTGTCAAATTAATTTGCCACTACAAACAGATCTTTCTCTGCAAAAATCGAAAAATAACTTATGGAATTTAATCAATGTATGAAGGTAATTTCACTAATTTAAGCCCACAAATACACATACAAAGATTTCTCTCTTTTTTTTGGGGGGGGNGGGGGGGGGGGGGGGAGGGGGCTTAAATGTGGAAAAAAAAAATAAAGAACAAAGCACAATTGTTAAAATAAAGATTTAATGATCAAACAAAACAGCTTGCATTACTGAAAAGTCCTGGTAAGTCCCAAGGTTTTTTCCCCTGATTCTAAGACTAGGAATTCAATACGAAAGCAAACTGCTCACACCACATCAGAACTATGTGAGCTATACTTATACACATAGAAGTCAAAGCAAAACTAAAGCAAGGCACAGGCTTCTCTTTTGTGTGACACCCATTAAAAAACTCAAAATTCCTTAGTAAAAATAGGTCACGATGAGGGGCAAGGAGATGACTGTCATTTAAAGTTACAAGGGAAACTTCACATGCATCACTGGTCAAAATGAAGTGAACTTTTCACACGCTTGGGTATATGTTTAATAAAAAAACCTTTTGCATAGATTGTATAAATGCCTGCAATTTCTGAGAAAAGTATTTTGACTGAAATTACCCATGAAGATATGACAATCTTTTGTGTGTGTGTTACATTCAGCATATGAATGAGTCATTTAAAAGTGTGCCTTCATCAGAATCATGCCACTGTGGGAGTTTTCATTTCTTTATTTTCATTTTGAAAACTTGAATGCGGAGCATATACTAGTGTTCAGCTGGCAATTATAAACAAATGTGGATTCCATCAAGCAACACAGACTTAACATTCTACAAAATGATACCCAGTCCAAAAAGAAAGTGATCAGGAAGATCCTGGCTGGTCTTACAAAATTTCACATCATGATACATGACGGAATAAATTATCTTGGTAGAAACTCATTCCCTACACAATCTTCATGTGTCTGAATATAATGTGAGATAACAATGGTGAGAAGTCAGGTGTGCGTGCATGTGTCTATGTTCTATGAAACAGGAGGTTTCCATGGTGTTCGAGGCTGAAATCCCTTTGTGTTGTCTGGACCACGAGGGTTACGAATGATAATGATCTTGTAGGCGCTGCTATCATCAGTGATGCTTTTCAGGCGGCTTAGCAGACGCTCGGGGCGACGTGTATCACTGGGGATGGGACAAGAAATAAGGCCAATCATTGATAAATTTGTAGCAGTTTTACAACAATTGCTTTAATAAAAATCATGATGCCAGAAATCTGTACTAGAAACAATTCCCTACACAGTTTCCATGAAAAAATATAATAAAGTAGGTCTCAGATACAATAGGATCACATGCTCAAGAGAATCTGGCCATTTTATCTGAGATCTCACTGAAAGTGAGGTCAATTGTTTTAAGACGAAAAACAAAAGGAGAACAACAATATGATTGAATATGGACCAACATCAGTGTTGCTTCCCTTAAATGTGCATAAAAGGAAAGAAAATCGGAATTTCATATTGTGTTACTTTATGCAAGGTCCTATTTGTATCCAAGGCCATTGTAAATGAGATCTATTTTGCTGCTGCTTCCAGTTGTATGAAACATATAAAATCTGATACTCAAGTCTTCTGGCTTCATGTTTTGACACCGGTGACAAGCAGTACGTATGACAAAAAATAATATCAGCTGAATTTTAACTTCAAAAACAATGTGGATTTACAAATAAACCATCAAAGTTTAAAAAATTTGTGATGCAATAAATGTCTAGGTCAAACCGCTGCAAATTTCATGGACCTAAAGACATGAAATAAAAAAGTACACATCAGGACATACTGCAGGACCAAAATCTTTCCCCATCGGGTAAAAGGTCTTACGTGATCTTGCGCAAACTGCAGGCTGAGTACTTTCCATTTCTCTGATTCTGCACCAAGACAAACTCCACCTCATCTCCCGGCTGAATAACTGCACTATCATGGACCTCTGTCATGTGAAAGAATAACTTCTTGCCCTCCTCAGCCTCATAGTTGATAAAACCATACTGAAATGATAGCAATCAATATCATTGATCACTACTATGATTCTGATTGCCTACAACAATTGAAAAGTACTTTAATCTGATGATAATACAGACTTTTCCTTTTCACCTTCACTGATAAATATGCATGGGAAAAACTTTCAAAAAGTTTACTGTACATCAGGCTGGAGGCACTGGGGGCCACCAAGGTTTCTGGCTTGGTCTAAGGACAGTGTCTCAGCAGGGGTCCAGGAGGCAAAGCCTCTGAAAAATCTGCATTTCCTGCACAATTTTGAAGTTCACTAGTATTCTGCTGAAAAAACCAAATGTCTTAAATCTTAGCTGGGTAATCATGTGAATGATTACACAAATGTGAATGATTACACAAATATTCTGAGACCAGCGATCCTCAATTTATTGAATTCAGTAATTTTTCTGAAGAGTTGTTCCCATCAATTTGATTCTGTGGTGGCTATTCCCACAAGCAATACACCTATTTCAAACTGTATTGTGAACTTGCCTAGCATTTACAAGCCACCTTTGAAGGAAACCTAAATTTTATCAGAAGGTTAGCAAACATTGTGCTCATTTTGCTCTGTTTAAACAAATAAGGAGAATACAGTTCTGGGTGCTTTGTGCTTTGAAGGAATGGAAAAGCGTCACTCACTCCCAATCTTTAAATCAAATGTTGGAAAGGGTAGACATATGGGAGAGGGCAGAGACAGCAAGGTCACAGAAACTCAAGAAGTATTTACAACCAGAAAACAAGGACAGTTAGCAGAGAAAGACTATATGATGGGTTCTAAATCAGGGAATGAAGGGCTCAAAACAGTAAAATTTCAGTGGACAAGTAGACAATTCTACACAATCCTGCAATACCACCAATACAACATATGAGCCATACCTGGCCTTTGACAGAGTCCACTTTAGCCCTGATGAACTTTCTCAGGGCACCAATACTGACAGCCCTAAGCACTCCTTCTTTCTTGGTGCGTGCCACCTGGAACCTGACCACATCATCCTTCTGTAAGAAGTCCCTCTTGTCAGCCAAGCTTGTGATCCCATAAGGATATGGCTCATCCACATCATTACCCTCTGGCAATACGAACAAAACAAAAATAGTCAGGAGACAGAGGTGATTTAATTAAAAGAAAACAAAAAAATCACACCACAGAGGATTCCAGAAATTCCAGCAGAGAAATTTGCGACAGTAATCCTATGCTGGCTCCATTCCTGTGACAAGTACAACCCTTCTTTAAATATTAATGTAAACACATTCCTTGAGGACATAAAATGCTATTAATGGCTTTCTGTTAGATTAAGAAACCTATTATTCTAAACTTATACTAGGTAGTCTAAACTGCGTAGCTAACCTGGCAAAACTGCCGACTTTCGCGTAATTTCACTCTACTATATCTCAGTCGTAACTGACTGGATCACTATGATTTTATATCAGATTAAAGTACAATTCTTCTTCTTTTTAAATATGTACTATGTTTATGGTTTTGATTGAGTTTTTGTGCGTGTTTTGTTGATTGAAAGAGGTGTATGGAGAACGTTTTCTCATCGTTTGCGCCCGAGGCAAATCTACCCCCCTAACACTTGTAACCTCGGCGATTCAAGGAAACGCGGCCTATGTGCATGAAACTATCATCAAATGAAAGCTAAAACAACAAGGTTTCATCAGATTAAATTTTTATAAGAATATAAGCTGTATTTCGTGTGGAAAATGCGGGTTGAAAACTTTGAGGGGTGAGAAAGTCGGGAAAAAAATTAAAGATCGGGACCATTTTATACGAAAATAAACCTCAGCATGTCTCCTCTTTAAATAGACTAAAATCAAGCCAGGGGCACGTATTTGCGCGAAGCGCCAGCTGTTGACAAACATACACCCTCAGTTTGATTTTGCCTTCTGCGCATGCCGCTCAATGGACGAATACAGTACCGGTGAGGCAAAAGTCAGCGATCCTGTCAGCGATAATCCTGCCGCTGTCAAAATTGGGCTTCATGCCTACTTTATCACAATAAATTGTCACTTTTGAATTTCCCTAAACCCCTGAAAAAAATTGAGTTTGTTATCTATGTCACTGACTGTAAGCTGAAGAGTTTTCAAGGACTAGAGGTGATATTTAGAGAAAATATGGATGCCCAAAGTTGGTATTCCATGACTTATGGGAAAAGTAGCGAAAAAATGTGAAATTTTACAAACCTTAAAATTCAATAACTTCTTTAAAAATGAAGCTAGAGAGATAAACTTGGTATCATTTTTCTCAGGGCAGTGAGCTCTTTACATTTAAACTAATAGCAGACAATTTTCAGTGAAAAAAAAAATTAGTTTAGACCTCCTACTTATACACAAAAGAAGGCTTTCAAGCTCCTAGACAAATTCCAATAATGTCATGAAAAAGAAAACTGAACAAACAAATACCAATAATTCCATATGATCTAATCTGTGGATCTAGTACATCCACATGAATGGTATATATTTCTTCACCATTTCCTATATTCTTTTGCGATAATAAAAACTGCTGCCTTCACACAAATTTACAAGTGATTTCTTATACACAAATGAATGCTTGACTTCATAGCATATTAATCCCATAAAACATTGCTGTTCACTTTTGAGTCTCTAGTAAAGGATCTTTCGAATATATATATAAAAGAAACTGGATTGCATATACAAGATCTCATCTCATGGGTTTCTCACTTGTATGATTATACACCAGTGTCTACTAGCAGCACATTTAAATAATAAAAAAACAAACACAAAAATTGGGAAAAGTGAGCCTCACTGGTTAAAGGACACGCTGCTGAAAGTCACAGCAAAAATCATCTAAAGCAACAGATAATATAGAGTCAACGACCATACCTTCATCCATGGCCTGGACAAGTCCGCTGTACTCCTCCTGGTCGGTGTTCACAATGCGCATTGGACGGATTATACGACCCTGAATTGTGCCTTTTTCTCGAATAATTTCCTACAAAGAACAAATAATGAGATGTGTTCTGCAAAATTATCTTTCAAAAAATCTTTATCATGTATTCTTCAGTATACTGTGCTTCTCAGTCTTGTGGCTTGAAAGGCTTAAAGAAACAATTTTTCTTAGCTGAAAGTTGGTAATTACGGTCTTTTTACCAGTCAATCAAAAAACTTTCTGGAAAAATTATCCAAGTGGCTGAAAATTTCTTGCAGAAAAAATAGTACCATGAACTTCCTTCACAATGGAAAATTTCAGACACTCCACTGGCAGGATCCGATATACAAGATCTTAACTGTATTAGCTGCCAATACATAATAACAGACTTACATCAGGTGGAATGGTGCCCTTGTTAAGCTTGCGGATGTTTTCAGCACTAACTTTGCTGCTCTTTCTTGCAAGTGTATACTCCACCTCATCACCAAGTTCAAGATCATTTGTATCACCACTAAATGAGCTGTGGAGATCAACAAATCGTATCGAAATCTGAAGGACAAGACTTTATCACCTTCAGTCTACTTCCCTCAATATCTAACAACTTAAGAGCATAAAGGCAGTTGAAATTCATATCGATTGTCACCATTCATGTCAAAGTAACAGCAGTGGCCTATGATGAACTTACTCTCTCCTTCCAAGGTATTTCACTAACAAGAAAATCAACAAGTTTGCCTGGCAAATGAAAATTTCTTGCTGATGGACAAGTCTACATTATGTAACATCAGAGATGCAAATGGATTCCGATGGTCTGCATGTAGTTCATATGGAGTTGCTCCAGCCTTGAGCCAATGCAGTGGATTTAAATACTGAAACTAACAATGCGATTAGCTTCTTTATGTTCTTTTGGAAATTAGTAAGAATTTGCATCAGCTTGATACTAGCTATCAGATATTTAAATACATACCTGAAGTGAAAGAATACTTCTTTCTCATGATCCGCCGTTTCAATGAAACCATAGTTCTCTTTGAGGGTGGCAATAAAACCAAGGCACCTTCCTGCAATGTTACGCAGCACCACTTTCACTTTCACTGCTTGTTTCTTGCCATTTGCCTTGAGCTCTCCAATTTGAAAATCAACCTGTTGTAGCATTTTGATATCAATCAGTATATGTAATCATTCATCCCAACAGTCGAACCTTTAGTACATACAGAATTTCTGAAGTAAAAGTTCAATATTTGCTACACATTGATAATCTGTCTACCTATTTTGACAGAAACATTTGCAATGCTTCTCCATCTTATTTATTTCTTGTGAACATGACCAATAAACATCAATCTCAAATAATGAGGAATTTGAAGAGAATTAAAAAAAAAAACACACACACACAAAAATACAAATTATGAGCTTAATCTTGAAGACACGCATCCTGTTAATAATCTTGTTCTATTGAGTAGGTCTTACCAATCCCCCAACAAACAACGCATTGTTACTCAAAGCTAACCTTGTCACCAAAATGAGGCATACTGTTCTGGTCCGTCACATCCTTCAGGTAATAAGGTATATGCTGAATTGCCCCTTCATAGTCATAGATAATGTTGCCTGGCTCTCCTTCCTTGTTTTTACCTGGCAGAAAGCAAATATCAGAAATACTTTACTGACAGTCCCTATCTGGTAATAAATTCAAAATTTATAGAAAATCCCCTAGACTCTCAAGACATTAGTGTCTCATCAGTTCAAATTCCAGTTCCTTGCCCTAAGTTTCTATTAAATTTACTCTATTGGCCCAAATGCCCAAAAACTTGAATTTTCAGGCCTATCCTATATAATCTCAGTTTGTAGGGTTTATTGTATATAGAGTAAAACTTCCTGGACATAATAGGAAAATTAGTAACAAACATCTCATTTTTCATTTTTATTACGTAATTTCCCACGACAATTTTCTAACAGCACGACTCAACACTGCAGTCAAGTTACCTTGATTTTTATGTGTTGAAGGTTCTTTGTCGATGGTGCCGATGTAGACAGTAGGTAATATGTTAATGAAAGACACTGATCCCTTTGCCAGGTGTTTGATTCTTGTAGCCACCTGGCGGGTGGGCTGTGATGCATCCTAAACAGAATATAAGGAAAGATCAGTGCGCTTAAGTTCTGGTTAATTTGCTAGGAGTTGAAAAGACAAAATGGAAGAAGGAAAAAATACACACTGTTTAAAGCAGGAGAATCAGGAATAGAAAAAAAAAAAATATCAGATATTAAAAAGGTATTGGCATGAAACAAAACAAAACACAAGGACACACTGCTATCGTATTAGACTCTTCAACATTTACGATTCCTTTCAAAAACTGACCTGGTCCACAGTGAACTGCAGCTCGTCCTGCAGTCGGGGGCTGTAGGTCAGGTCCATGAACTCACTGAAGTGAAAGAACATGCGGGCATCTCGGTCAGCACAATAGATGAAGCCATAACCATCTTTAAGTGCTGCTATCACGCCCTGGAAAAATACATTCAAATCATGCATTAGCGGAACATCCATATCTAACTCTCAAATTCAGACTATTTGAGTCAACACCAAAGGAAACATTAAGTTAAAATGGTATCACACACTGGCCACAATGACCAAATGATCCAAATAAAACAGTTATATCATCAATTATAAGATCTCCAGAAAACATTCTCATGAAAATGTTAAAACAGTCTCTTAATTGCAATATGCATTTATAAACCCATTTTGAAAGGTTTTCAAATACAAAGCAATCAAGAAATTTTCCATGCAATAAAAGAAGTACAAAGATCTCAGGTACAGGAAAAAGCACCACAATCCTAACAATCATTATTCGTATCAAGCAATGAGATTTAATTCTATAGAGGATTTCAACATCGATATCACCGAATTTCAGAGAAACTAGAAAGCCAACAAATACATATCAACATCACTACTGAGTGCTGGATAATAATTTTTCATCCTACCACTTAACTCACCGTTTCCCTGATCTCCCCCGAGTACTCGAAAGTTTCTTCCAACAAGGCAATGTTTGTTGCCCTCTGAAGTTTGTCACGTCGATCTGTCGCAATCTGAAACTCCACTGTGTCCCCTTGTAAGAGAGTGCATTCCCCTCTTTGATCTTTTTCTCCAAAAGGAATTTCAATCAATCTAGAGATAAACAGATAAATAATACTCAGCTGAGCGTTCAGTTCCCATTCTTAGCCAATGTGAAAGAACTGTACATCTGGATTGGAGCTGTGTGCACAAATTTTATACATCAAACTGCCCTATCCAACTTCCTGAATCCAGGTGTAATAAGATATGTTCTATACCTACCAGCATAAGTGAGAAATTTATTAAAAAGCCTGAATTGGACTGAGAGAACATCAGCTGATCCTATAAACTGTTAAGCTGGCTTTTCATTTGCTTATTAATCTGACAGTCAAGTACATGTTTGGTTACACAGATCACATAGCCTATTACACAACAGCACTTAGCCCAGAACTGAGCAGTCAGTTTTGGCCTTGTGTTTGTTTGAACATAATACTGCTGGCAACTTGCCCAATGTTTCTAAAGATTTTTGTCACTTGATTTTGGTCCACAGTAAATGGAGAGGAGGGTGATGAGGCTGCACACATACTAATATATAGGATAAAAGAAAATGATCATTCATATTATCCCATTTAAATTATCAACCATGCTCTTCCTGTTTGCTGGATTTCAGATTTGCTCTTCCCAGAACTTGGTGTTCTGTTCAAAATCGCTACTTCAGACAGGATGCATTAATTTCAATGTTACCATTCAGAGGGTAATTAGTGGATTCAGAAGCAGTATGCTGTCAGTCTTTTAAGGGGCAATTATTATGAGGCAATGTTAAGTCCTTTAAAGCTCAACATGTGGCTTCCTGAAGGTGTCTGGCATTATGAAGTTAACTGACTCAGTAATAACTTTTCTTAATAGCAAATATTGACCATTTGCACTGTATTGGACCCAACAACATATGTGACTTATGTCCTACAATTACATCCATTCAACAGAAACCATCAGCAAAACAGGTCCGTTCATTACATGGAAAGGAAAAGTAAAACTAGGTAAGTTTGATTAATAGTTATGTGCTGGATGTGGGACAGCAATGATAAATGCAAGGTACTTAAATTCACTAGCCTCCTGGATTTACAAATTTACGAAACAAATTTTCGCAATGAAATGAAGAGAAACAAAAGTATTGACTCTCACCAGTTCACACAATAGGATTTCGTATTAATAAATACAATGGCAAACTAGGTCATTCCAGAAAGTAATTTCTTGCTAATTTTTTACACTTATAGAATGTATGATGTATTTTATGATGAACTGCATGTAATTTTACTATTCACTGCAAAAAAACAAAACAACAAAACAGTTTTTGTTAGTTTTTTTGTAAGTAACTTTCAGAAAGAAAAAAAAAGGGGAGTGGGGAGGGGGGGTGCAGCTGAAGAACAAACCCAATTAATGAACATTTTCTCTATGCCACTGACTGTGCTTTTATTTGTGGACCTATCTATGTCATTTTTGCTTATACTATGTAGTATTGGACATACTTCACCATGAAAGTAAAGTCAGGACAATTACCATGATCATTTTTTGTCCTTCTTTGTGATTGTTATAAATGCATTGTGAATTTCTGTCATTCTGTTTCCACAAATAATAATAGGAACTAAGTCACTAGATATGCCAACTCACTGAAAGCTAAAACATTAATTTTCACAAAGCCCATTCAATTTCCTTTCCAAAAATGTATCACCGTGTATGTTTCAGTCTTGTGGTCTTAGAGAAATTGTTAAATATTGGAAGACCCTAAAAATGATATTGAAAATTCTGCTACCCCATGAACTGGTAAGAGTTAAAGCAGTCATTGTGCAGCAATCTGCATCATCTAAGCCATACTAATTTTTACACCGAGATTAAAAATTAAAAATAATTTTCCTCTCAGCTGCCTAAAATTTTCCCATTCACTACTTACATTACTCCTCAATCTTCCTTACTCCATGAAATTGTTCCCAGATGCAACTGTGAACTTGAATACACATACTATTACGACAATTGAAAATGTGACACAAATCTGTAAACTTACCCCTTTGAAGTTTCATACATAATTCTTCCAGCCAAAGCTTCACTAGGTCGTCGATTGCTTGGTTTAATCATTTTCAAAATTTTCCCCTTAACCATCTCCACAGCGATGTCTTCGAAGATGACAGTCCCCTCAGGCAGACGTTCAATGTTTACTGCCACTTCTTTGGTCTGAGGAATATCAATATTATAATGAAATACCAGAAAATAAATACTTTTCAGAGACAACAATTTTTAAACCAGTGGCCATATGCATAATCCTTACGTTAGTTAAAGGAAGGCTGCATCGTCCTACAGACCATATAAAATCATACAATATCCTGTTATTCTGATAAAACAGTCTATCAAGTGTCTGACAACATGATATAATGCTATTGCCTGCCCCAGACAATCTACAAGATTATGTTATGCAAAGTCCGAATTCTTGTACCCACTGCGTGCGTGGCGGACATAAGCTTATGTCAAATACATTATGTCTACACGGTCAAGCTGTTTAGCCAGTGCTCTGCGGGCGGGTGATAACACTTCGGCATGATTCTTTTAATTCCATTTTAAACAGCAGCTTTGTCACACAAAATCATGCTGAGGCAATAAATTTGCAGAATACTTTACCTGGCTTACACTATCAAACTTCACTTTTGAATCTGGATCACCAAAACCTTAATTAAAAGCTGAATAATACATTGTCAGATAGAGCCGTGTCTGTAGTTGCTGGAACTTCAGTGACATCATCATTTCTTGCCACAAGCCGCTGCTGCTCGTTGAATGGGGAATAACTCTAGACGCAAAGGCAAATCCTAGTCACCCCAGCTCTTTTTATTGAGTCATATTACACACGTATGCGGTAATAGAACAATGCTCTTTCTTTGCCAAATTGTCTCTGTATGCACCATAGATAATTTTCAGAGAGACAAAAAATACTGGCAGATAGAAAATTATTTTGACGTGCATGTCCACGCTGAACATATTGTGGTAACCACGGGAAACTACCAAAACAATAGTAGTGTTCACTGCATTTAACACAATACGTTAATTAACACACGGATTATGCATACGGCCACAGGTCAGGAAATAGTGTCTTTGCATTTTCCAAAAATATGGAACACAGAATGAAGCATTTCTGACAAAACACCAAACTCAACTTCAGCTCCCAACTTAATGCATATAATTAGTACAGTTACTGTAAATCTATTTCTGCTGTTTGTAACTGATCACAGTCAGGGTCTTTTAAAATTTGGCTTTGCAAATCTGTTAGACTTAGCTTGTCATGGTTTTCAATGGTCCAATGGTCAAGAACAAAAGACATTTCATATCCGACAATGAATCAGTTTGCAGTTTCTTATCAGAAAAGTTCCGTGTCAAACAAGACAGTAATTTCCCTTATAATTCTAAATTCCTTTATAATGTGCAATTATATCTTAAAGACAGACAAAATCTAATCACATTCCTCCACTGTATTCCTACATTTACTTACATTCCGAATCTGCACACCAAAGGAGACATCATCCCCCAGTATGAGTTCACTGATGTCGCCTTTGTATTCGCTGTAGTGGAAGAAAATCTCTTTCACAATGTCTGCACGCTCAATGAAGCCAAAAGTGTCCTTCATAGAACATACAACACCTACATAACGCTGTGTAGCAGACTCCAATGATTCCACATTCCGTGCTCGAATCTTGCCATCTCTGAATAATAAGAACAAACAAACAAACAAAAAAAAAACATGAGAGTTATGCATTATGTCAGGGAATAATGATTGTCAATATTGCATTGCACATAACATGCCTCAGCAAAAATGTGTCGTATCATTAGTCCATCGATAAATAACACTTATACTTTTTCATAGATACCTGTGGTGTCCTTATTCTGAACAAGTCATCTTGATAACATTTCACTATATCATATGCAACATGAAAGATTGATTGTATTAAAGAGCACTGCAAGAAACAATTCAAAGACCAGGGATGTCAATGCCAGACCAAAAAAAAATCCTGAAAATTGCACGAGCACACGGCTTAATAACATTTTTGACAGAAGCCAACCCAACTGTTGTGCTTTTAATTCTAAATCATTTTCCACAATTATAAGGCACAAAAGTAAACTATAAAACCAAATAAAGTGTAAAGGAAAGTCAATTTCAGAATTGTGTCTACATAACCTAAATTTCTTCAGCACAGATAAAGTATATAAATAAATATACCTACACACAGCAAGGAATAGTCATAGTCAGGGGTAGGAACTGCAAACTGTTACTTAAGATAAAAATCTAATCTTTCATATCATAATTACACTTCAGAATACATCACCGTGAAATTTAAACAAGATGTATATTATTTTACCATCTCTTTACCCATAACGCACATAATTTTGTCATCTCTTCTTTGGACCAAAGACTTTGGTCCTGATAAAGTGTGCTTTGACTTGCAGAGTTCAGACTTAGCTGGATTTAATGGTTCACGCTAAGTTCACAACAAAAGCTGCTGAGGGTTTGGCTGCATTCTCTTTCATGTCCTTGAAACTCGCCTGAATTCTACCTTTACGATATGACAATTCCTTGAACGTGGAGCTTGAGTGCCTTCTTTCCCCACGTGCCATAGTTTATTACTGCAAAAGTGTGCACAACGCGTTTCTATCGTCTTTCAGCTTACGCATGTAATCAGATTTATAATAATAAATATACTGTAATTTATAGACAACAATGAATTCACAGCAGGAATGTTCATTTTACATGATTGACTTTTCTTAAATGATGACCGAGCACACTGATTACACTTTCTGTGAGTTCGAGTTCTAAATATAGCACCGGTATTCCTCTGACCTCATTAGTGGCTTGTGCACGCGCATTCAGGAAGTTTAAAAGCAATCTAACTTCCCGCTTACGAGCGATTCATCCTTCGCGTATCTCATTTTCATGAATGTTATCAGGATAATGCCGGATTTTTTGTCCCCGCCGCTCAAAACGCCAGAAAATCAAGAAATCTGGATTTATTCAGAAAATTGGCATCTTTGAAAGACCCTGATAACTGGCATACCTAATCTAACCCATGAAATGCAGATGTCACTCACCAATCAAAACAGTTGGCATAATATGCAACACCCAAGAATGAGCCGTTCAAGGTAAATTCTACAAATTAAAGCAAAACTTAGGCATTTCACCCATCACTGGACCCACCTTTTGTCTGTGGCTATTTGAAATAAGACATCATCCCCTGCCTTTGGAGTTGTGGATGTCCCCACCAAGTCATCCAGGCCATATGGCAAGAAGAAACATTCACCATTGTGGACATAGGTGACACGACCCAAACCATCTTGGGCACCAGGCACAGTACCCTGAGAAACAAAAAGCATCCATATTCACAATTTAAGTATTCAAATTTGATACTGACATGGTCAATAAGGTAACCAACGACAGGCATAGTGGTGGACCGCATCACTCAAGGTTTACTGAAAGCACTTTCTCATTTAATCACACTAGTCAAGAGTTACTTCAAAGAAAGTTAAATTTACTGTTCTATATATTAAATCTCCACTGTACCAGGTAGTCAGTAACCTTAGCTAAAAATAGAAGCCTGCTCAAATTTTAACTGAACTGTGTAGCCAACTGCAGGGCAATAGTCACAATTAAATACTTCCACCACAATAATGAATTCCTGGATATATTTCTGATTTTAAACTTGTCCCTTAGCAGTGATACGACCAATGATTTGTAAAGTAACTGTAAATTCATCATATAACATCCATTAATTTGCTTTCACTGCACACCATGGGGAAGATATAACTTGAGAATATGTTCACTAACTCCGACTGATCATCTCCTGAATAAATCATGCTCTGTACAAAATACTGCATCTCACTTACATTCTTCTGTTTAACCAGTTTGGCCTCCTGTACAATTGTGCCCTGCACTTTCTCATCATTGAGTATCTCTGGTGACACCATGGCTGGATCAATCTTTACCACACCAACGGCCACTGGCTTACCCGTTCGCCGGTCAAATGACATTTGAAATTCCACTGCCTCTGTAATTATATAAAAGTATCAAATCAGAATGTTAACTCAAAGGTGAAAGGAGTACTTGTCTCCTCAGGCACAATGACCTGATCCATGTTTCATATCCTAGAATATGTAAAAACAGTAATGACAATATCACATACGTCTTCAAACCACCCAAACAATCTCCATTTATACACCCAAGAGAAACATTATACAGAAAAATAGAAATGAGATATGGTAAGCAGTTTAGTTAAACATAATTTTATACAATTACTAAGACCCTGTCAGCAAGAGTTCTATAAAATTGCTTAAAACAACTATGCAACTCCTATTAAGAACTAACCTCCAATTTTCAGTGTTTCCACATTGCCATTGTATTCAGAGTAGTGGAAAAATAGTCTGGCGTCTCTGTCACAGCACTGGATAAACCCATAGGAATGCTGAGGACAAAGGGATGATGTGTTTATTAGCACTTTATCTAGTGTCAAATATGTAATGTAAACAATGAAGTACTGCGAAGAGAAAAAAACAGAACAGAACATTTAATTACAAATTTTACAGAATGGATATTGAAGTAAGATATAAGATTTTTTTTTTTTGTTTCATAACATAAATATAATTGAATCATTCTCACTATTACCTGCTTCTTGTCAATCAGACCTGTCTCCCTGACCCGTGGGAATCCTGGTGCTGTCTGCTGCATCTCAGCATTCACGTTCACATTCACAACACTGGGATTTTGATGGATGGAGATAATGGCTGGATCTGGGACAGGCGGCTGGAATTTCTGCAGATAGCAGCAATCTTTAAATACAGAGTATTTACTGGTACTAAGTGGAAAGAGTCTAATATTTCAGCATAGGTGTTACTGAGGACATTTGAAAAGTAGAAATCTGCAAAGCACCTGTTGGTCACTTACTGAATATGTGAGGTTGTTAAATCAACAAACGTCAATAAGCTAAAGTCTTATGTCCGTTGTCGTAGTCCATGAAATTAAAAGAAAAAAGAAAACGAGGCAGGGGGTCAAAGAAAAACAGAAAAGAGAACAGTTCTAAACCTTGTGCCCAAACAGCTGACCGGCAGAATTTCAATAAATAGCACAAAAGTAGCACCTTTGCTTCAGTTAAGCCAGTCTCCACACTTGAGGAAATCAATGATGGATAACTCCCAAACCAGTTAAATACAATCACCTCTGCTTCATCTCAATTCCTCCAGGGAAAAGGTTGCCATAAAGAAAGCTGCGATTCTCCAGTGACTTTCATTTATAATGAAAATTATCAACAGCTGTCTCTGATGACAGCAATGTTCTTTTATCCATACAGTTCATATATACCTGGAGTTTGATAAACAGCTTGAATTTTGAATGTTGTTGATTTGAGAGACTGCTATTATCCACAAATACAAAGCCAATTACATGAGCTAATCTCAGCATTACATCCATTTCAATATCAGCATTAATCCATTTCAATCACACTGCAGTGTAAAAACAACAATGAAAGCGGTGTTCATTATCTTACCTTCCACTGAGGACTGGGCTTCTTAACCGACATCGAAGATAGCGTAGTTCTTGAACAAGATCTGACGTAGAGATGCTTGAAATTCTCTTACCTCAATGCTTTGTACAATTACATGTGTGAAACTCCAATTCAGTAATATCTTTTGAATTTGTTCACTGATAAATCTTAAATTCTCTGCTTCCTTCTTGGTTTCGTTACTCTGGTCCTCAGATATACAGTGACTGCGGAGCTCTTGATGAATGGGCACAGTGGTGTATCAAGTTCTCAAAAGGTAGTTTGCTTGAAAGTTCACTTTCAGTCAGGTTACTTCTTGGACACTTCAAATTCAAAGTTTAAACAGCAGCCGAAAGTCTTCTTAGGAATTTTGAAGTGTGCTGAAAAGCAAAGAACATTCAATGACATCACTTTATAGTGCAAAACAACTACACTACAAGGTAGCATAGATATTTCAATTGTTACTGAAGTAGGCCACATGCATAAACATTATAAACTAAATTAGTAAGATCAGTATGGTGAAGTAACCAAGACCACAGGAAGTCCAAGCTTTCAAAGGGATCCTAAGAGGCATTCTGTCCCCAACCGTAACCCCATCCCCCGCGAAAAAAAAAAAAAAAAATTTCATGGACTATGGTGCTTCAGAATGTTGCCCTTTGAAACAGAGTCCTCCATGCGACCTATATTTAGTCACGCTGTCCCAAACGGTGGCTGGCAGTTACCTTCTTGCCAGAATGAAATGTCAGATCGGTGCTGCCTTCAATGTTGACCAACAGAGCTGTTAGACGTAACCTAGAATATTATGGACATTTGCTCAAACAGTGCCTTGGAACAAGCACTGTGCTTAGTATACTTGCCACTTTGACACAGGAAAAACACATCATCAAGATCTGAGAGAGTATGTTTCTCCCTTTTCCGAAACCTCAGAAATTTCCGAAAAACAACTACTTTAAGACCATGCAGTCAAGAGGTTTTGGTAATGGTGCTATGAATCAACAGAACCCTTGTATTTCCCTTTCACACGCACACGCGCTCAATAATTTAAACTTGGAAGAAGGTTCATTTTACAGAATTCCTGCTGACAAAAAAAAATAAAATTATAAGATTTATAATCAATCGTGTGGTTGATAGCCGCAGCAGCTAGTAAATTCTGTGCCATGCAGCGCAACATCAGTGAAAGAGTAAATGAGTTGGGGAAAACTTTAAAAGTTATATCTTGATGTTCTTGCTCAAGTTACAGTTAGACTGTAGACAAAGAGAATTATCAACATATATGTTGATAAAATCACTCAGAAATGCTACACACCTACCCACAAATCCACAAATACACCAATACACACACAGAGATACACACACACAAAAACACACACACCCGTGTGCATGCACACTTCTGCAAATGCATATTACAGTAGAACTCGATAATATATATATTATAAATGTCATTGCTATACTTTTTATTGGGGTAACCTTGATATTATACTCCACCTCATCAGTGAAATGATAAAATAATAATGAATCTGTGGATTTGGAATTAATACTTAATAATAATAACAAGGTCTTTACTTATAAACTGAATAGATACTTGATATCAGGGTTCCACTGTATGTATACATAAAGAGATAAAATCAATCTTTATTGGCTCTGAAGGGAATAATATGTTTTACAATGCTATGTCCAGCTTGTATCAGTATTATCCATTGCTCAGCTACAAGCGGGAGAGGAGGAACGGAAAGTCAAGAGGGTCTTCTTACTTATCTACTGTACAATAATGTCTCAATATTATGTTATACTATCAATGTGTATACCTCACTGCTAAGTATGAATTTCACTTGTGCATATTCACAAGTCTGTGATAAGTACAGTGTATACTTTTTTCATGCACCAAGTTGACCAAGTCCAAGGGCATGTGATACATACATAGACACCTTGATTAAAAGTATACTCTTGGTGCATGGAAAAAATACACTTATCACTAAGGTATTCTTAATGTCAAGGTCCACCTCATAAATGAGGGAATAATAATGAATCCATGCAAGTGATATTCATAGTTAATAACAAGGTAGACCTGAGCATGGGTTCCAGCTTCTAAGATTACTAAAAATTAAATGTACAATATATACAGATCTGTCCTCCACTCCCCGAGCAAGTAAGTTGATGGCATATTGAGATAGATCCATGGATTCCATTAATTTCATGAGAATACCCAACAAAAGCACAGTTTGATGAACTAGATCTAAGTCATCAAAACAATTTTAGCCCTAAAGACGTCATTTTTCCAAATTCCACATAGAGCTTAATGGCTTTCTCAAACAACAGCACCGATTTAGTCGAAATATTGATCTAATCCATGACCTGTCTATGACTAAATGAACTGTATCATTATCCTTGCGGTGCTGTCCTTCGAGATAGCCAGCTAAATACTACTACTAGCCTTGGCCGATGTTATTATTGTTATGCACCGATATAAACTTTGACCCCCCAGCCTCACCAGGTGGCCTCCGACTGATGACATAGGCAGTTATCGTGGCCAAATAGCTGTAGACATCGTCTAACTTGTGTTTAGTTTAACAATGTGAACATGATTTTGGCACTTTGGATGGGGGTGTTCGCAAGAAAAGAACATTTGTTGTTAATAATAAGTTTGCAAACACTCTCATATTTTCCCTTAAAGGGGCAAGGATGGGGATTGTAAGGCAATATTAGGTGATTAAATTGCCAGCCTGAGTCTAAAATTTAAATTTGCTTTCAGCTACGGCTAATCCTGCTGTAATTAAATTGCCAGCTTGGATTTTCATCATTATCATCATCACCACCATCAGCACAGTCATCTTAACTGTTTTCTCCTTCATCTTCAACATTGGCATCATTCTTCATTCAAATAAAAATGAAACCTTGTATTATAAAATGTAAAAAATCCTTGAAAAAAAAACCAAAGCAAAAAACCTGGTAGTACAATATACTAGAAGTGTTCGCAATGGTTGGACAGGTGTTCACAATTCTTGGACAAGTTTTAAAAAACATGGCAAACCTTGGACAGGTACCTGACGGTTGTCCATAATTTTTTAATAAACTATGACTTTATTGGCTGAACTTTGCTGTCCCACCATAAGTTTTGCTAAAAAATGTGCGTCTATCAGCCACTTTCAGTTTCTAAGTCTTCCCAGACCGGAGATAAACGAGGTCAAACGAAGGATACCAATTTTTTTAGGCTATGTGTGTTCGCAGCCGTGACACTACTCTAGACTCTATGGCTGGAACAATACAATACAAACAATGACATGCAAAGAGGCAAAGATGCAGATGCAGTATTTGCAGCACATGAGTTCAGGCTTGACATGACATGAACATACATATTACTTTCTGCAACCAGCAGAAAGAACAGTCAGCACCCAGGCAAGCAATAACATAATCACCGCAATGCTTTAGGGTGAACTGGTCTGGGCAATGTCACTGTTCAGTTATCCATTCACTGTTGCCCTGCCAGTTGCAGTGCAGTAGTGTCACTGTCACCTGTTGGTGAGGTTACTTTTACTATCATCCTGTCTGGATAAGTTGTCAGTTTAAGAAAATAACTAGCCCGTATCCTGACCTCACATCTTCAATAGATATACCAAAGTATATAAAATATCTCCTGACGGAAAACCTACGGATCTCACCGTCCAAATATTCAAAATATTACGTACGGATTTACTTACCCCACACTGCACATCACTGCAGGGATGCCGCCATCTTAGATATCGATTCATGTTGCCAGCTTTTTGCTCGATCAGCATATAAATTCAAAATTTCTCACGACGTAGTAGATTAATTTTTATGTTTTATTGCCCTGTTAGGTACCTCCGTGTTATAGATTAGGCTTGATAGATTAACAAATAAGCCAGCTTCACTTTTATGACTATGAAAGTAAAAAAATCACTGTAATGCTTTGTCTCAAGAGTCAAATGAAATGTTTTTCTATCAACTGTGACTTCTTAGGCCAAATCTTCAAGGACATTGAAGTTAATTTGTTGCATGTATGAAAATTTACTGAATTTCTGTAAATCTAGTTGTCGTGAAATACTGACTTGGGGCCAAAGCGCATACATCTAGCATGCCATTTTGCTTTTGCATCTCTTTGGAGGCCTAGATATTGAAAACTTCACCATGGCATATGAGTGACGTCAGAAGACGGAAGTCAACAAAGTAAAGGCTAAAAATAGAGATCGATGAGGAAATAATCAGTGTGTCATTCTGCTGGGCCCAGATCATGTGAGAATTGTTTAATATATCAGGATTAGCAAACTATAAAGTAGATAATAATCAGATAGCTCATTTGAGTGGGCCACGATCAAGCTGTAGCATATAGACTAGATCAATTAGACAGCCACCATAGAAACCGATTAGAGACAGATTTAGACAGCCGCCTTACTAGTCTAAGTAAGTCAAAGTGGTATATCAGTAGTGATATGATTAATCCTAGACTCAATCCTAAGGGATAATTCCGAGCCCAACGCCGCGAAGTCGATCAGAGATGGGTTGTGAACTTCTTCTCACACGTTTCAGCAATTAATAGGCAAGGTTTTTTTGTTGGTTTTTTTTTATATACAACCATGGCTCCCACTTGTGTCTTGGAAATCATCCCTCATCCCACAGGAGGGGGCATCATGTTTTGAAATTGTCATTTATTTATGTTTATTTCTCTCTAAACAGATTGATCAAGATAATTAGTGACATCTAAGTGTTACTCTCACATTTACCACAAGTTTCATCAACCTGCCATCATGCCACTAGAATTTCTGTTTGGTCGTAAGAAGACCCCTGAGGAAATGCTGAGGCAGAACCAAAGGGCTCTTAATAAGGCCATGCGTGACTTGGATCGTGAGCGACAGAAGATGGAACAGCAAGAGAAGAAAGTCATTGCTGATATCAGAAAAATGGCTAAACAAGGACAGATGGTATGTATTAAATCCACTGATCTTGAGGAGCTTCAGTAAGAGTTCCCATGGCTCAGATCAATTTCATTTTACTTGATTTCCTTTTAAGGGGTCTGAGAGTTGGGAATTTTGATAAATCTGAAATAGAATTCCTGCATATGCACCTAGGTAGCACCAGCTTCAAAGAGTGCAATCAGGGTTTTCATTAGTAGGGCCTATTTATGCTTTTTCTGTGAGAGGACACTTGTAAATTTTGATGTACAACATGCAGCTATTTTATCAATATAAAAAATTCCTCATACTTATTTTGCAAACATTTTTGTTCCAGGACGCAGTAAAGATCATGGCCAAAGATTTGGTAAGGACAAGACGCTATGTTAAGAAGTTTATCGCTCTGCGTGCAAATATCCAGGCTGTATCACTGAAGATTCAGACCCTCAAGGCGAACAACACAATGGCACAGGCTATGAAAGGAGTCACAAAAGCCATGGCAACAATGAATAAACAGGTAAGCATATTTTGTGAATGACAGATATCATTTGCAACCCCCTCCCCCTAAAATCACCTGCAAAATCTTAAGCAAGTTTATATTTATCAATGACAAACTCAACATCAGAATCTATCTGTAAGGTCACAAAGTGAGGAGATTGCAGGGTATAATGAAAACATAATTTTAAGAACAATAATTTTTGGAACCTGCATTCCTTGTAGGAATGAAAATGGTTTGGTGCTGCAATACTGGATATTATGTCAAAAAATGTCCTGTTTTGGGAAAGATGAAGAGGGGTATACAGTAAAACCTGTCTTCTGCGGTCCCTCCGACGAGCGACCCCCTCCCATCTANTAGATGTGAAAGTTAGAATATTTCTTGGAAATGAAGTATTTATTAAAAAATTAGTTAGCATGGCAAACAACAGCCCTCAATTAAACTGACATGGAGATGCAAAAAAATTTTCATGTGGCACCTCATTTAATCAACTTCAAATATGGTTGGCCATCTCAGAAACTATGAAAGCTGTGAGGAAGTAACCCAGATGGAAAGATAAGAACATTAGGCTTATATATAGAGATGGTAAGATTTGAATTTGATATAATTTTGTAGACATACTAGTCTTTTCTGTAAATGAGCAGTATGGATGGCTGCTTTACCGTACCTCATTTCCATATGAACTTTTACAGATGAACTAGGATGGTGTGGGGGGAAATTATTTTTATAATGTCATTGGTTCTACAGTTTGTTCATTTTTTATAAGTTTAAAGTGGGAACAGATAGTCTGAATATTGAATCAGTACTATAATTTCTTTCTCTGTCATGACATATTTCAGCTGAAACTGCCTCAGATCCAGAAAATAATGATGGAGTTTGAGAAACAAGCAGAAATTATGGACATGAAAGAGGAAATGATGAGTGATGCCATTGATGATGCCCTTGGTGATGAAGATGATGAAGAGGAGAGGTATGAGATTAGAGGAAGCAGATGCTAGATTAAAATTTAAATGCAAAACCTCATTCCAAATTCTTCACAAATGTATCATCAAGCTCTATAATTCGGGCTGATCCTGAAGTTTTACAGTACAGTGACACTGTTAACTCTATGACTGTGAGGTGTAGTTATATACTGTTTGTTGAGGTTGTCTATGCCAAGCATCTATAAATATCTGCATAATGATAATAAGGCAGGATCCGTTTTTATTGGCATTATGATAATAACAACACATTTCTGGCCCATTCCGTAAGAAAATTTCACTGCTGTCATTCATTAGATGTGGATATGCTTTGTATAGGTTCTGATGCCTCATTTTCCTGTCTTTTCTTCAGTGATGCCATTGTGTCCCAGGTCTTGGATGAATTAGGTTTACAGATGGCAGATGAAATGTCAGGTACGTCATCCAAGAGTTTATTTCTCACAAGCACCAATCACAAGAAGATTATTAGCACTCCTCAGAATGCTGACTACTGAATTTTGTTGTATCTTAGCAAGCTGCAAACCATTGAGACTAAAGCTTATTAAAGAGATGCACAACCCTTCCCTCTTATATTACAAAGCATTACCATATTGTGCATCAAAGTGTAAAACAGTGCATTTTTTTTCAGTTGTTGGTGGTGATCTTAAGAGAACATGTATCTCAGAGTCATTACTTCACCACTAAATTTCAGACATATATATATCCAAGATAGATTAATGCACATCATCACAGAGTAGTATTCAATATTTGTGTCTCAAGAAATAGTTATGCAGAATTAAGAGGAATGACTGTCTCTCAAAGGGATATTCTGAGAATAAAAACTTAGAAACGTAAAATGCGTATGTAATGATATGTATTAATGTGTCTTAGATGCATATGTGAAAACTGGTGGTTAAGTAACAGCTATATTCTGAAATAATGACCTGCTAAGATGCACTGTTTAGCAGTTAGGTGCACAATTTTACATGCAAAATGTACTTAATGAGAAAAGGGCAGTGCACATCACAGAAATGCATTATAATGTACAGAAGTAGAGATGTGCTTCCTCAGTAAGTTCACACATTTACTTGTTAATTAACTTGAACCATACATATCTTATCTCATACAAATTTTAAAATTCACTGTTGCACTGAGAATTCTCTTCTCCATACTTATTGAACTAACATAGGTTGGGGATAATGCTGATAACTTTGAGGTGATTACAATTTTGTGTATTTATGCATTTTGTACATTTCATTTTACTGTTGTCACTGTGACTCTTATCTCTACTTTATGCTACAGGCCTTCCCAGTACAGGCAAGAGTTTGAGTGCTGCTGCCAGTAAAACTCCACAAGCAGCTGCGGTGGGTGATGCGGATGCTGATCTGGAAGCACGATTGGACAACTTGAGAAGACAATAGTAAAAAGCATTGATCTCACAAAAGGTTCCTTTCAGGGTGTTGTGGGTGTATTTTTTGAACGTAGAATTGGTAATCATACACTAATTTTGGATTCATTGAAAGAGGTTGCTAAAATAAGTAATATTTCTTATGCATTTGCTGATGCCATAGAACTAGGCTACCATTATTCAGCTTATGAAGCTGGTTTAAAAGTAAACCTCTTCAAGGATCCAGCAGATGAATAGGATGATTCTACTTTGAAAGGCAAATGCCTGGTAACTAGTGCAAATAATAGTTCAGTAATTTTTTTTATTTCTGTGGTGTCATTCAGGTCAACCCAGAAATTTATTCTGTTTCAAAAGACGTTCAGGCCTCGGGTATACATTTGAAATTTAGCTAGCAGAGAACAAAGGTTGACCAGATATACTTCAGATGACTGAGTATGTAACAGGAATATCAGTTTAAAGGGAAAGTTCAAACAATATGAGATAAAAATGTAAATGTACATTCTGTTCATGATAGGTCAAGTCCTTGTTTCTCAATTTGAAATAAAAACAAAACATCATAGTGATTGGCATCTATTTACATTTTCAAGAGGAAATTCTTATTGTTAAAAATTGAACGTTCCCAACAAAAGATCAGAACCAATTTGTTCACAAATTATGATCTTTTTGATAAGGTCGTGGCTTTCTTGCAGTGTTGTACCAGTGTTGTTTACCTTTAATGTGTCACATTCTGAGGTAATGAGCACAGTGGATATGAAGATTAACTGAAGTGAAAACTTGATGTGCATGTGAGTGTGTGAATGGTAGAGTATGTATGTTCTGAATCATATAGTGTGTATGTCTGAGTCACACTGCTGAACTTGCAGAGAAAAGTTTTGTGCAGATCATAAGTTTGTATCATAAAATATGTACCATGCTCATAATTTGCTCTGGTTCCTAGTTGTGATATGTACAAGGATCACCACTTATTGTGTACTACATGTAACTCTTGCATCTGCACACCTCTGGCCATTGCTAGTCTTGGGTAAGTAATTGCAAGGTTGTCTTACCTACTAAATTGTACCATTTGTCTGATAACAGTTATTTTAATACCTATACTTATCATAAGTTAATAAATTTAGAGAACATGTCACATTACAAAGGCAAGTTCAGAACTTTCTTTCATGTGAGAGTTTGCAAACTGATTATGACCTTATATCATAATGTGGTATGACCTAGCTTCATCTTAATTACATTCACATGCAAATTGTGTGGAAAGAAACCATGATTTTGCATAGTACATTTGTTAAATGTCAACTATTGTTTGTCAGTTCAGCAAATTCTAGGCAATTGATACTCATCCTGCATATGCCGAGATCTTGAAGCACCAGAAAGAGTGCCCATTTTGTATGTGCTTATTGTAGTAGCAGCTGTGTTGTCACTGAAATATTTTTTTTTTCCTTGTTATTCAGTTCCAAGCTCCTGGCACATGTTGTAATATTTGTATTGCAGAAGATTATACGTGATACATCATGTGAACAGGAGCCTGATGCATATTTTTATGAAGTTGGTCTGCCATTTCCACAGCAGACACTTAGGTCATAACCTATGTAAGAGAAGGGTGTGACCTAGCATGAGGCATAAAGGGTGAGAATGCATGTTTGATGAAGATCTCTTTCTCAGAAGATCTGTAGAGCAGTACATTTTGTTTGTTCCTAGAGCCTAATGTAGAGAAAGGAAGGGATGAGGGCAGAGGGGTAGGGGACAGCTTGGAGCAGGTGGAGCATTTCTCAAGAAATGATCTTATGAAACCTGTAATTGTACTTTTATATACTGTAAATCAAATTAAAACAATGCAAAATGTGATCCCAAGGCTTGCATTTTAATGTACGTCAGTCAGAATAAGCAAATTTGCTCTCTGTATCTGTTCACAGGTATATGTGCACTGTCAAAGTTCTCTCACTCGGACACTCCAGAATGTTTTTCATATACAAACTCAATTTTTTATTTTCAATAATCTGTCAAGTTTATTGCACCTTGCTAAACCTGCTACATACATGCCAAAACACATTTATGACTGAAATAATTTGGGTCAGTTGTTTTTTTTTTCATTATTGAAAACTGGACTATTCATTTCCTCAAAACCTTTAATGCTGTCATACTTAAGTTTTACTACTAGAACCAAGCAAAACAGATTAGTTCCCTCTTCATGCTTGCAGAGACTGCACAAGCTCATCAGGTCACAGGTCTCCGCAACAATTTGTCTGATGAGCTGCTCTAAATGGAGACTTTTTAACTGAGCCAATCTTGGGACACGCTTGATTTATATTCATTATCAAACCAAAGTGAAATCATAACATCAGGAAATAACACAGACACAACAGGATTTCACTTTAACCTGAAGTTGGACAGGTCACTTGTGCACCTAATTTTCACAGTAGGATTCACTTTATTTCTTTAGCAGCCTAAATCCATGGGATTAAACAGGTATGACAAATTTCCTAATGAAAATCCCTCTTATGTTAGAATTCAAAGCTTCCTGCCTAAATGGTTCAGTTGTAGTATAAACGGTCCCATACAGTGGACTTCCTAATGCAGAGATATCTACATGACTCAAGAATATATTTACTGTTTATGATGAACAGCAGAAAATCGTTCTGCCGTGACTAGGAGAATCCAAACTTTGCATTTCAGTCTTAGACATGCCTTAAAAACTTAAAACAGTGAAATGACAAGGAACATCTATAAATGTACTCAGCTGAGATAATATTCCTCATGTACCCTACCAGTCCATTCTGCAGCATTGAGGAGCACATCAACAATCTTAATAAATCACTACTAGAAGCAAGTAACTTCCTTTTACACAAACCAAGGGAGGAAACCATGACATCCAGCTCCCATCCAGAGCTCATAAAACAAACAAGCAAAAATCATCACAGCTTCTCTTTTCACTTTCACATGAAACAAAATTATAAAGCCGTTTATCAGTATCATAAGCCAGGCAATGGAAAACCAGAACGCCCATGAACAAATTTATATATACAGTATATCAAACATCAGTTTGTTCTGATTGTGCGGTACTCTCGTCTATATTACAAGAGTGTTACATTACAGAAACTACTTCATGTCAGTCATACTAGGTATACAAGAAGGAACAAGATCAAGTCAAACCCTCAGTGGTTGGGGGACATACAAATTTTCAAGCTTTCTACATCAGATTAATAATAATTATCCATCTGCCACATTGATTCTGATTATGCTGTGATTCATCTTTTGCGCTGCTGAAATCAAACTTCGCGTGGGAAAAAAGAAACTTTCAAAAACTGGTACTAAAAGTGGTACATAACATGCAAATTCTAACCCACTTGGCAGTGATAAATCTAGAAAGTAAAATTCATACACTGAAGTCCCAAAATCAAACTGAATTCACGAGGGCTTTCCTTGTAGCTCGTTTGTTGCTGTAACATGGCTGCATCTTTCCTACTCTTATCTGCCAGACCTACATAGGGAACATGCAACTTTAACAGCCAAAGCATCCTCATCTACAAGGTGTGGCAGACAAACTGAAGAGCATCACTCATTTTGAGTAATGATTTCCCTCAAATTTAAAAATTAATGAGTATACTTGTACTACAAAGTAAGTCTCCAGTTTTAGCACCTACTATAAACACTGAATGAGTAGGTAAATACAAAATATTTGATCTTACTTAAAAGCAGTACTATATGCCCATGATTTCATCATTTTTCATTATAAAGTGGGGTAAAAACAAATGTTCGTTATAGCCATTTGTTCTTTCTAGGATGTTCTTCATGAGAGTAATCTGTTGTACATATATAAAACACATTTTTTGACGACAGCACAATGATTAATAGTTATAGCTTTAGTTCAGTCTTAAATGAAATGGGAATTGGTAACATGCATTATTCATATTTTATGGTCACATTCATGACAAGATATCAGTTGTAAGTATCCTAGAATTGATCCATATAACAACAAAAGGCATGATAGAGGAATATCACCCAAAAAAAACAAAAAAGGCATCAACTCTCCAGTCTTCTGATGGCAAAAAAATTGTATAACACTTGTTTATTCTGGAAAAAAAAATTGTTCCATGCAACCTGAAACACATTACTACATAACATAACAGCTAAAACAAACTAACTAACTCTTACTCATGACAATTTTGCTTAACACTCATTTGACCATTTCTTTCTCTTTCTCTTTCTGTGTGTATGGTATCTCTGTCCCTCTGTCTCTCTCTGTGTAGCTTACAAAAATTTCGTCTCACCCCTACTTTCATTCCCAATTAAAAATTACTGAAAGTCCATCAATATGCCATGATCAGAAGTGCTGGTTTCATAAGAAATTATTTCTCACGGCATGTCCCAGTGATAGAGAACTTACTAAAAATCAAGACATCAGGGACTCATTTACCCCCACATTGAATGCCCTTTGACACACACTTGTTCAAATCGGAACCACAGAATATAAGCTTGGAAATCCTACAACTCACACTGAGTGGAAGTCCAAAAGTAAATGCTACTATAGCTCTAGCCAGCACCAAGCTAATGCTGAAAATTGGCTGAAAATTGTATAGCTTGAAGATTTTATCTTGAAGATTTGGGTATTTCTACTTCAGTGGTCAAGTTCCAGTTCATCGAAAATTTGTGAGTCGTAATCGTAAGACATTTCAGCGGATGATTGAAGTTTCTTTCCTCCCGAAGATTAGTTCCTCTCAACAGGCATGAATTCAGTGTCCCAACACTTACTTAATGCAAACTACATAGGCTAGCAAACTCCACTCATGTATCACATAGGAGAACAAATGAAAAAGGCTCTCACTCAATGTCATGGCTATGTCATGAGAAAAGCATGCAGGTTGTCTTTACAATGTTACTAAATTTGAAAAAGACCCTAAAATCTGAAAATAGGAACCTATTATCTCCATTTGATGAGCACAGTCGGAGCGAAGCTTAGACTTCTCCAAGAGCTGAGCTAACACCAACCTCCAAATCTTAAGCTCTCCTGACTAACCGATCTCAAACACACGCCAGGTTACTGAGATCATAAATAATTTCAAAGCATTGTAGCAAATACATTCAATACAACATCTGGATCTTTCTCAAATGAGAATAACATATGCTTGAGTAGAATTAATGTTGCCATAGGCAAGTAATTTCACATTCTTTACAAATATCACAATGCATTTAACAAGTTTATTGACATTTCATTTAGTGACAATGAGTACATGCTACTAATGTACACCTTGTTTAAACTCAACGGATGTGAAAATTCTTTTTCTTCTATTCACATTTTCTGCCAATCATATGAATTATCTAAAAGCAAGAAGCTACTTCATCATGGTCTTTAAAAGAATCACCACTATTCTGACTAGTGATTACTTGCATTGGAGATTTCCCAATGCTATAATGATACCTTTGGATCTGCATGTACAATATTATTTTTGATGCATTCTTGTTACACATATTTCAGGTAATGCCTGGAACCACTCCCTTGAGTGAACGGGCCTACCCCAACTCCACCTGCATCCCGCTTATTCCATGATGCAGTCAATACAGGAAACTTCGAATGACTTGACTCATACTGAAATGATATAAGGGTTGCCGACTCCACTTGTCATGTATAGCATGCCATGCGTAGACTGGTTAAGAGATTGGAGTTTATTGTTAACCAGTGCCCATTTTCTAAGTCATTGCTGAAAGCCTCACTTTTGCAAGTTCCAGAATCATCTGTCTGACTTTGGTCAGATATAATGATGAAAGAGTCATCCTGAACAAGTGGCAAACTGTCAGCCACCCTTCCGGTAGGTACCAAGGTCTGGAGCCTCCTTTCGGACTCATTACAAGATTGTCTGTTTAATTCAGGACCATACATAAAGGTCATCCATGACTAATTCGTAAGTCACATTAACAAGACTTATAAAAAGCTAATATCAATGTCATTGTCACAACATATGTAAGTGTTGTGGACATCTGCTTCATTCTGGCCAATACTGGGGTCGACGGCGTCATTCTGAACTAATACTTGAACCAAATGTACCAAACAGTGTAAACACCAATGGCATTTGCTTAGAGCTATGCAAAAAAGGTGTGTTTTATTTAGGATTAGCATTCATTTCATGCGCTTCAGCAAACTGGTGAAGCTCTGTAGGAGTCAGTGGTTTGCTCATCAGTGAATCAATCTCCTGAAGCTCTTGTTCTTTGGCCTGAGGAAAAGAGACAGAATTTGTGCATCATAGCTGCTTCAAGAAGTACAGAGGAATAAACAGGCTGTGAAATATCCAGTACTTTGAAAACTGGAATCTAAAATAGTTTTGATCCATCCCCTGAAGTACTTTCCCATGGTTCTGAGTTTTACCACTTGCATTTCCTGCTGTCCCTGGCTCTCATTCTCTACCCTATAACGCAGGCTGCTTTTCATTTGCATTTCACCTCGTGAAATGTGTAAGTGTCCATATATGAATATTAAAAGAACTTGCCATAAGGAAATTTCACAAACAATTTAAAACAGAGTGTTTGAAAGTGCAATTATCTTGAATTCACATTCTTGCCAAGTGAGTTTTATTGTGTCTCCTTAGTTCTTACCCTAAGTGTCCTCTGCAAAGAGTGAAGTTTTTTCAGCCGCTCAATCTCAGCCTGGTCTCCCACACCCGTGAGTGCATTGCTAGCTGTACACCGACTACGTCTCTGCCACCCTCTATCCTTGCCGTCTATAGTCAGATCTTGCCTCTGAATAGAACGCAGCATGGCATGCAGCTCTTCTGTGCTGGCTCCAACAGTCTCTGATAAGCAACACCAAAATGAGAAGGTGCCACATTTATTTGTTAATTGCACTTGGGAGACATTCCACTACTCAGCACAATTTCTAGCTTTCAAGAGACTTCGTGGTAGCCGAAGCCCCTTAACTTTCTTATTTCCTGGCAGTTTCCTGATCATTTTAGTTTTCTGGTGCAATATTCCCACAGCAGAACCATACATAAGTTTCAGGATGTAATTTTTTTGTGCAGTGTCATCTTAGAAATGGCAAATAAACATTAGTTTTAATTCCTCCATTTCTGCTCAGTCCCATTTACTGCCAATTTCAACCAGACTTGATATAATGAACTGGTTTCTTTTTTCTAGCAAATACAAGCAGTCCTTCAAAGCCAGTTGGGAGACACTTTGCTACATGACTGCCACAAAGAAAGACAAAGAATTCTGTTTCACTCCACATGGTGAGCCCATCACAAACTGTGAATCTCAACATAAATGAGAAGCAAATCAACATGCTAAGACTACCAAGAGTATTTTGATAACGAAAAACAAGGATATGACTAAAAAGTATCAAAAATGAAAACGCAGAGAGGAAGATCCATGCGAAATGGTCACTTTTTCCTCCAGAAGTTTGCAGCAAAACACAAATGAAGAAAGTGCAATAAATTTACTGGCTGAACGTCAGCTCAACAAGCTTTCATTTCATCATGGAAGAGAGGAAAAAAAGAAAGAAGACAGGCAGAGCTGACACTGCAGGATCATGAAACACCTGTTCACCTTTAACCTCCCTTAGACGTCCACCAACCAAGGGAGACTGTTGTGGGGAGTTGGTACTACCAATAGATGAGAGACTTTCCAAGGACTGGACACTTCCCTGCCACTTTCGTGACACATCATCATCTTCCTCTTCACTTTCACTATAGCCATCTGTGAATGACAAGAAAACCTCTGTTTAAGGGGAGGGGCGGGTCCTGAGAGTGATTTTCTAAACGCTTTGAGATAAGCGATTTTCATGACGATATTTGGACTCGGGAGGTCAAAATTAGTAGGAATCATGTGAAAAAAAGTGTGTACATCTTCTGGTTGCCATGGAAACACTGCCATTTTGAATTTCAGTGTACTTAAATCTACCATTTGCAAAATGCAAAGGCTCCACCAGTTTTCATTCAATTTGTATGAAACTTTGCTGTGTATTAGTTCAAGTCTATGTCTATTGACGGTAGGATCGGATTTTTGAAAAACGCCTTTGTTTTGCTACAAAAAATTTTTGAAAATGGTGTGTGACAAAAATACCATTTTTTTTTACAAATTTTCTTACAAAAATTGAATCTAGTTCAAAAACTACAGCAGATATCAAAAATCCGATCCTAGGCCCTATGGGCAATAGTACAAGAGTGTTATATGCAAAATATCATGCCAATCAGTCCAAAAATAAAAAAGGAGATGCAAAAAATGGTGCAAAAGTAGCGTTTTGACATAATTGCATTCGAAAATTTCAATACTAAAAAATTTGAATAATTGATGAGGAAATACCTCAAAACATCCCTGGTTGGTATGCAGGGCACATTCGTGTAGTTGAGATGTAAACGAAGGTATCGACACCAGCACTTTGTTGATTATGGGCGATTAGATGATTGTGGCGGCAGATCAAATTATCTCTTTTTGAGCCATCTGAAGCTATTTTCCTGTCAATTTACCATGATCTCCCTGCCTAAACAGCCATTGTGACGGGTAAAACATGCAAAATGTCATCGTGTATTCGTAAAGTCAAATGGTTGAGGTACTCAAAAAACGCAAAAACTCAAAATCGATATTTTAAAGCGAAAATTCATTTTCACCCCCCCCCCCCCCCCCCCCCTTAAAAGGAGTTTCAAATAACACATGATTTAACTGCAATCCTGTAGTTCTGACAAGGACCAAAGAAAATTACAATTTTCGTGACCTACCTTTTTGCAATAAAGCTGCCCATTGTTGTTTGGCACTCTCTGCTTATGCTCTTGTCAACTTTGTGAATAGATAACCCATCCAAAACATCCATATATTTGCAAAACATGACTTAACTTTGGTCTCCTACAGTAGCTCTCCTATTCTCACTGAACTGATATGATGTAAAGTGACAGCAAATTGTCACCTGAAACAGGTTAAAATACATCCTTCTTGCATATGTGAAAGCATGACATTTGTGTGATAATTGCTTTGAATGTTTTCTGAAAGGTGATGTAAGTTTTTGAAAACCTCATGGAAGATTTCATGATAATGCCTTGGGATTAGCCTCTGAATTAGAAATAAACAGGAACTTTCTATCATTGGCCCATATTCCCTATATGCCTGCCCTTACCCTAAGTTACACGGAAGTTTAATACTGAATGACTGGTAAAGTCTATGAGGGAATTCCTTCTAGGCCAAGGTGTAACAACTTTTGCCCTCCTCTCTCCCAAAGCAGAGACATAACTGAAGAAAGAATTTCTTCACCCAGCTGATTCACAAAAAACATGGTCTAAACATTCCCCATACTCACCTCTGGCAAGAGAGGAAGCAGCTGAAGAAGTTGATGATATTTCTGGCCGTGTAAAACCACTAGTGGTTTTATCACGGCTGGCATCATAGTTGATTGCTGCCAGACCCATTTTGTTCATCCACCTAACATATAAAGCAAAACACTGTATTTTATGCACTATCTATAATGTACACTAATGCCCTGATATCATGTCCCTTGGTCAAGGTGACCATCTGGACAGCATGTCTGACTGTTCCAAGCTGGCCTTGTCCTATTCAAGTTATGGTTAAACCAGTCCATGGATACTGTGATTTATTATTCTATATATTGATCATATTATCCAGCCTTTATTGTACTTTATGCATACATAGCACTGTCCTGTATCAGAGAGCCCCTATCACATATCACTCACTGCCGTATTTCAGTTCAAACTGCCTTCACTGGTGTAATCTAAGTCATACAAGACGTATCATCCAATAGGGATGGTACATTCATTATGCCCATGAATGGTTTGCTACTTCTCTTGTTGTGAAGTCTAACCCACTCTCTCCCTACTGGTTACCTCACTTATAGTGTGTAGAAGGGGTAAAATGCATGCTATGGTGAATTATACTGATATGCTTCACTCCTTATTTGCTTTCCCTTGAAATCCTTGTATCATCCATACCAGCTCATTAAAGCAGGTGAAACTTTGCACATACATTTGGAAAACTATCCCACCTCTCCTCCTACAAAAAGAGTAATAGTAACTGACTGTCAATATATATATATATATGTTCTGTCCTCGATATCCTTATAAGGTTGGTCTGTCACATATATGCCACATATCAATGCTCTAAAACTGCTGTATGACACCTCTTACATTTGAAACATATTTTTTCTAGTTCAGAACATCCAGTTTTCTTTGTGTTTATTCTTAAAATCTCTCATGCAGACAAAAAGCAGAGTCTCGAAGCTCACTGCTAACTAGAATAATCTTAGTTGGTGTTTAAACATTCTCAATCAAAGACAGTCTCCCTTTCTGGTAAGCTGAGACTGTACAATAAATGTAATTCAATTATCATGTTTTTTTAAATTTTATTTAAGTTCACAGATGTCCACATGCTGCAAAAAAGCTAGCAGATCAATCTCAAATATTTCTAAGCCAAAGCTCAGATATACATTGAAAATTCCTATTAGCCCTCTCTGAAAATCTTTTCATAAGGCCCGGCTTTCAAAAAGCCTGATAACTGGAAATAAATCCTCAAGGAGCAATAGGTCATGGTACAAAAGGCTCAGAGATCCAGAGCAAAGGCTTTCTGCTTATCAACTTGGTACCACCCCATTTCATTATCATTGCAAGCTGCCAAATTACCATCATACTTACTTGCCCATGTCATCCTGCCTCTCAGAGGCAAAGTAGAACTTTGTTCCTGTATTGTGGATCATGAAGGCACTGGTGAGGAGAAAAAAAGAGGTGTGTCTGGGTACAACAGATGCAATGTCTGGGATTAAGAATCATAACGCTG
Organism: Ellobium chinense; assembly: GCA_033807755.1. Lineage (NCBI taxonomy): Eukaryota > Metazoa > Mollusca > Gastropoda > Ellobiida > Ellobiidae > Ellobium > Ellobium chinense. The sequence continues at coordinate 1,733,156 of JAWQUT010000119.1, read as the reverse complement.
GAGGGAAGATGGGGGAGGGAAGGGGCTGCATCATATTCAGCTCTGCACAATAATAACCAAGCCAAGTCCCCAAGGACAATAATCATGCCACTTTGGGCATCATCTCTCTCTGAATATCATTACAAACTCTCAAATCAGGAAGAGTTACATGTTTTTTTCTAATTATATGCTTCAAGTGTGAATGGCCATACCTATAAATTATCAAATCTGACATGACCGCTGTGCATAAAGTCTTGTACTGTCTGCTATTATGTTCATAGACCTGATTAGGTCTTCACAAAACTGACAACACAGAGATCGGTAAGAGTGACTCTGGTAACCAAGACTTCACTGGAGGTCCGACACTCAGTAAACTCTAGGGTTGCTGTATAAGCATATTCATTCATTCATTCATTCATTCATTCATTCTTCATTCATTCATTCATTCATTCATTCATTCATTCATTCATTCATTCATTCATTCCGTCATACACAGTCCATCAGATCTTAGATATTACAATTATTAGTATTATCATTATTGTATTAATTTGCTTCACTGTGCTGTTTGCAATTTTTTTCCCTCTCTTTTGCACTTAATTAAACCAGGCACAATAATTGGAGGGCATAGAATTGATAAACAGTCTGAGCGCACCCTCCACANCCCCCAAAAAAAAAGGTCCATCTCATGGTGCAGCACTGTGAAGTAAGATCTGCATGGATATTAAACTCTGCCACATGAAGAATGCATTATCACTATTGCCATATTTTCATTGTTTATCACTGTTTGTATTTCCATGATCTTTGAATTGAAAGCACAGTACTCTGCTGAAAACAGTAAATAGTCCCACCTGAAGGGAAATAGTTCCAATTTCCAATGCCTGATTTCTGAAGATCCCTTTTTATAACATTCTCTTATACACCATATATATGGGAAAAAAACACCTGTAAAAGATGTAACTTTTATAAAAATTAAGAATAATTTTACGTGGATTTTTTGAAGAGTTTCTCTACATTGCGTGAACTGCTCAAATATCCTTTGGCAAACAATTTTTTTTGCCAGTCTCACTTCCTCTTTTTCTCTTCCATTACAAGAAATAAGTTACATAAGTATGATTAAACGAGGATTTTTTTTTTTTTCCATTTTCCCAACATTGACATGCTGTTTTACAACATCAACATGCTGACAAAGCAGTGAGGGCAAATAGCCTTTACTCTAAACTAATACATCTGACATAACAAGCTCCATATTTCTCTCAACAACAGATGCAAAAGACACAAAGAGCAACCAAGTGAAAGCAGAAGTTGGCAAGTGCACAGCAGAGATACTTACATATATTACAATTACATACACATATATTAAAGTGGACAATTACATACGAATATGAAGTAGACAAATACAATATGCATTATAAAGACGGACAATTTCATACAAATAAAAACTGTGCTGATAAAACATGGATGGTATACCGTTCCTGGGAGACTTAACAACAGGTGAGAGATTTAAGGATCAATATTTGTGAGCAAAGCAGAATGAGAGTGTCAAAGGGCAGAAAAATGCATCAAAAGCTCTGGTGTAGCACACACAGTGCTATTTCCAAAATCTTTGTTAGCCACACACACAACATTGAGTATCTGCTTGTTTTCTTCTTTTTTAGTTTGTGTAGACTACCTGAAGCACAGCTGCCATAAATCATGCTCTATGACAAACGGCAGACATGAGCAAACACAAAGTAACAAGTAATGCACACAAACCAACAGGTGTGTAAATAAGGAAGCAAATATCATAAGGACATAAGACAACATGAGTAAATAAATTTCCATGCAAGGAGATATGCAAGCATATCTCACAGGTGATCCTGAACCCAAGAAATCCCACATTTCACAATATTTAGAACTTACCTATACACACTGAGTAGGGCAAACAAGAGGCATGAGACTGAATTCAGTAGCCTTAATACTATCAAATAACATCATCATATAGCCTACTAATGAACATGGCAACTTACATGCACATTCAAAGTCTATGTGAGTTATTAACACCATGCACAAAAATAACAGTTTGTAATCTCAGAATGCATTTGGAGAACACAGTCTACATGAATAAGTCTTGCAAAGTTTATAGGTGATTCACTACTATCCATACATGCTGTTAGGTGTTCACAATTTCACATGGAAGGTGCAAATATCACATTCACATTATGAACAGGGTTTCAAAATTTCTATGCTGAATCTATCATGAAAGATCTCTGCAAGCTCTGGCCTAGGGATACATTGTAAACAACTCAGAGAATGAGAAAATGTATATGATAACCATGACCCCATGCATGAACAGCACTTATTCTAGACCATGTGACAGTCATGACCAAAGACTATTTCCACATAAAATCAACAACTGTATGTACTACACCACTGATACCTGTATAGTATGATGGCAACATTATAAGGGAAATCTGTAGAAACTATTAGCAAGATTATTTCTGTAATACTCACGATTTCTTAGTCTTAAGCTTTGGGGCTGGTGAGACTTGAAAAGCTGGCAAATGAATGACACACTCAGCTTTGAGTTCCTGCAAGAAGACCAAGTGAAGAAACTATAGAGCTTTTCCTCTCAAAACTGCACATTGTACATTTTAACTGAATTATAATAAATATATGAAATCACGGATGTGAATGGCAAGTAATGAAAACTGAAGAAAATTGAAGGCACTGGGCAGGAACTAAGCGCTCATAAGTTACCCTGGGATGAACCTTATTTAATATTTCACCACTACTATTTCTGGGGAAAAACTATAGTCCCTCAGCCATCAAATTGTGGTTTGTAGAAACCATCACAGATCAAATAACAAGCTAAGTACATCTTTCACATCATTCTCGAATTTCAGCTTAAGAAAGATTTCCAAACTGTGTAAGCTGTTTTGACAAACTGTAGCACTAGTTTAAAACAATGACTGATGTTAACTGTCTAGAAAACAAGGTTTTCAAAGTCTAGTGACATTCCAGGAAGTTGTAATGTTATGGAAAGTGAAGATATATTCTTACAATCTACATACATTTCAGAACACATCTTCAATGAGAAAGGATGCAAAACACATCTTCAATGATAAAGGATGCAATGTTTTCATGCAGGTTAACAGTTTACATGATTTTTCACATATTGTTACAGTATTATGTACCAATAAATTAACTTACACTAGTATCAGAATCAGAGCAAACCTGTAAATTTTGAAGTAGCTTACCTAACCAGCTTCATGATTATAATGCAGCAAAGCAAACATCAACTTACATTCTTGTTCTTGTAGCAGAAGAGGCTGTAATTCTTGAGAACACACCAACGTTTGTCCCAGTGTCCAGACAGGGTATGACCCTTTTGCTTTCTCTTGTAAAGCCATCCCTCACAGTCACCTTTTCCCAAGTCCTTGCAAGACACACGACGATCTGGTGAAAAAGATGTAAAGGTTATAAGTAACCATAACTACAAATCAGGTCAACATGTGAAATTACTTATAAAGCTTCAGCTTGAAAAACAAAGATTCTCTGTACTCATGCGACTAGCATTTTGGCAGTGGATCAGTGGGAGAACACCCACTAATATATCACTATATAAATAACAATCCTTTCCTTCATGTTTACAAAAATAGAAGTTACTTACTGAACAGAATGTATGATCAAAATAATTGCACACTTTTTGCCACTGAGACATATAAGAACAAAAGCAGTATATTCCAATATCAAAACAAAACATAACTAATATAGCTGAATGACACATGACCAAAATGGCTTTCTAATTTACTGTTAGTGGTGTTGGAAGTTAATACTGACACTGCATATGATTCAGAAGCTGATGAAGAAGAAAGCCCAATGCTCACTGTATCAAAATGACCCATACATTTTGCTGCACCATTTATCAACCTTTAGAGTCCATTTTTAAGTAATTACCTATCTTGGCTTTAGATGGTGGTGGCTTGTTCCTCATTTTTACTGTGGGAGACTAAAGGCAAAGAAAAAGAAATACAATGACATTGTGAAAAGATATGCAATACTGGCTGCTTAATGACAAAAGTGAAAACAGTTAACAAAATACCATACATTAATGATGGGGCCTCTTGCTATCATGGGAACTACATAAGTGTTTGGTGCTGAATGTCCCCTTAAAAACATTAAACATGCAGAGTTAATGTTATTCTTACAATAGTATGAGATCCCATCAGCCATGTTAAATTTCTAAATTAAATGCACACATCTTTATTGTCTAGAATTATGGGGTTCCTAAGCAATATGTCAAAGCGGACGGGAAACTTGTTTATCAACTACACTCCACAGCGTTACAGTTAAGACAGTGAACTCACATGAGCTGTAGTTAAACATTAACTCTCGACAATTGACATATGTATACATGGTTCATGATCACTTGAAGAGTCACTGATCCCAATGTTTCAATTTTCAACTTCTAAAAAAGTGGTTAAAATTCACTGTCATGAGCAGGTGAGTGGGGTAAATCACAATTTCTGTACCAATTTACTCAATGTCCTAAGTAACATGTGTGTGTGTATACAATACTCCCATACAGAAACAGACACTATGACAGAGTCATGTCCTAGTCTTGTTCTAATACCATCACAGCATTTTGCCATTTAGGCTTACAAAAAAATTCTTTATCTTGCTACTTCATTTCCCTGTTTACCACATCAGTGATTAGCCAACACAATGACAGCAAGACTTACTTCACTGGCTGAACTTCCCTTGTCTCGGGGGATTCTCTGTACGACTCCGCCAACCACTATATGGGTGTAACTGTGAGAATAAAGCATACACCGACATTAACAATATCAAAACATTTGTGAGGCAAATAATTTTAATCACCCAATATTCCTCCCACAATATTCCTCTAACCATCAGGCAAAATAAAGATCATTACCCTAAACCCTCATACATGTTGTGTATATCCTTCCTTCCTGATTTCATAGAACAAATGTGAAACTGAAAGTCCGTTCACTGCAAAGGATGTTGCCATGTGTACAGAATAAATGACCAACCTTTTCACATCTTTTAATTAAACCTGCTCCATCTTCAAAATTCAGTGATAACCTTACATCTTCAAGAGTGTTTTCCATAGATTCAGTGATTGAAGTACATCATGTAGAAGCCTTGATCATTGCCAACATTCTTGTAAAAGGCTGCAGAGAAATTAATTCATTAGCTCAAAGATGCATATAAGCAAATGGGTTTGACACCAAAAGGAATTAACTCACCTCTCTGCTTCATCCACAAAGCCAACTTTTTTCAGAGGTTTCACAAACACTTCATCATCCCCCATCTTTGCTTCCTGGATATAGTAGGATAAGGATAGATTCAACACAAAATGTAAGTTTTCAAAAAACCTAACAATACATTTCATGTTTACAAAGTCATAAACAAAAGAAGAGGACTACTGTTTACAAAGAAATAAGAAAACATAGCCACACACTAGCCCTACTACCCCTACTAGCTTTTGCGAATGCTGAGATTGCAAATTTTCACAAAATAAGCATCAAAGTGACGAGCATGATAACAGACAGCAACACCCTATGAGAATCCAGATTGGTCATCAAATAACAGCAGAGTTCACTTAACGTGACCCTCAAGAGATCAGAGATATCTGCACACTTTAAGAGTGGATCCCCCTAAACACTACTGATGGTAAAGAGGAAATAAACTGTAACCAAGGAATATGTTTATTTATACAATTTTCCCCTCTTTTTTTTGCTTCTAAATCTCATTCTTTTTTGGTAGCATGATGCCTGTGTTAGCTGCATTTACAGGGACCTAATATGAAATGTTCAGTCACATTCCACTGTGGTCAGTCTGTACATAAATGAACTTAGGCCCTCTGTATCGTTGTCATACGTAGGACACCAAGTTACAGGCAGGGAACCTTAAATGTTCATGAATATGCTGTAATTTTGTTGATATGAACCACCAGATGCCCTGTGAAAAGCACCAATTTGGAACAATATGTTGAAATCTTGGCTCACCAACACACTTTTGTGGATTGTATATAATTTCGAAATCCTGCTGAGAGAACAGAAGTGTTTAACAAGCAGATATGTCTTGAAAGTACACACATTCTATGATGAAATCAGATCCTTTTTTCCCCTTTTGCAGAACAATACTGTCTTGCTACATTAAACACTATTACAACATTCACATACATTTCAAACATGAACGGCCAGGTGCTATCTGATAGGTAACAACACATCAATATGTCTAGCAGATAAAAACAAATCAGTGCAAAGCATACAACAACATTTTAATGCTAACATGTGTGAAGCAAAAATATGTGGGTATATGGCTAGTCAGAACTACAAACGTATTCTAAGCGGATAATATCAAAGCAGGTCATTCATCAACAACACTGTGCTTGAATAGTGTCCATCAATTTCCACCCTCAAACTGATATTGTATAAGTGAAGTTTTACTATGGCATATGTGAGGTCATATGTGGCAAATGAGGTCCCGTGACTTATTAAAAATACAGACTGCAAAATTTGCAGAAATGGTGTGACTCTGAAAACCAGGGTAGACAAACTACAATACATCAATCTCCCATAACATTTATTTCAACCAACTTTTGTACCTGACCCAATTAATCAGGCCAGCTTTAACCTGTGATCTGCCCTTGGATCCCACAAATTTTAATCTTTAATTTTTCTAACTTATTCCAAGCCAAATGACCACTAGGCCCACCCCTGCAGAATTCTGTTAGTACAGTCGTCTCTGCTTAAGGGGGGGTGCGCCTCCTGTGAATGAAATCGTGAATGCTTGAACTAGGGACTATTTAAGCTTTAAATTCAGATTCAGCATGGTCAAATTTGAGGAAATTGTGGATTTTTTTTTGTTTTGTGGACGGTTGCCATGGCAACGCCGCCATATTGGATTTCGTGTGTTGAAAATGAGCTATTTTCAAAAGCCTAAGGCTCCTAGAGTTTTGAATGTGATCATTTCAAATTTTGTACACTTATAAAATAGCTCTATAAAAATAATAAAATGCATTTGTTATTTGTTTATTTATCATACAATGTCAGTAAAAAATTTTTGAAATATGTATGTTGACGGATGTGTATTTTTCTCAATTTTCCACCAGATAATCGACTTTTTTTCAAAAACGTGAACTAAATCTAGAAAAAAGGATGCATTTTATTAAAACACATTCTGTGGGATAGATATATTCCAAATTTGAAGTCAGTCGGTTCAGAAATAAAAAAGTCTTAGGGAAAAAAGTGGAGAAAAACAACATTTTGAGAAAAACGCATTTGAAGTTTTGATAGCGCATTTATACAAGGCTAAGATGACCATCTAGAGGTGCCCCGTCAGGGCATAAAACGGATGTTTCTGGCCTCAAAGGTTATTTTTCTCATAGCAGAAGAGGTCAAAGTGTCTAAAAATACCAAAAGCCCAATTTCGATATTTTAACCCCTAGACCCCCTTTTCAGAAGGCGCACCCCCTCCCCCCCCAATCGCCCTTCCTCGGGATCACCGACACCCGACTCAGGACAGACTCGAGTTTGACCGTGTTGTGACACACAAAATGTTTGATCTCCATGGTCTCTCTCATTGGCAACCTTGCAGTAGCCCAGCAGACAATAAGGAGTAGGGTGGCACGGTCGGGATCGACCGTTCATCCACATGACATGTTCTCTCTCTGATCTAGCCGAAATCCACCAGACAGATATAGCTTTCGGCGCTTTAGCATTATCAGATGGGCGACGGCGATGATGCGTAGCGTGGGACGAAGGGGGACAAGGGGAAGAAAGGCTTATCACACCTATTTTGGCGTGGCAGCTGTCACTCAGTCAACTGGTCTGCCATCCGTCGCGCAGTTAAACCGTCTGTGTACATTGTTTGTTTGTCAACTGTAATCCTTCAACCGCTGATCTTTGAAGTCATGGCCACTGAAAAGTGGTCCATTATCAGGAGTAAGAGGCAATTATCCAGTGACTTTTGTATAGAAAAAAATTTGGTTCTGTGGGAAACGAGGCTATTAAGCGGAAAAGGCAATTAAGTGGAAAAGGCAATTAAGCAAAGGGCGATTAAGCGGAGTCGACTGTATCTGTAAACTTCCAAGATACATATTAATTGCCCAAGGTTATGGTATTTATGCAAGCCCTCTTCAAAGTCATTCAATCTATAAAAAATGCCTGCAACTATGTTAGACACACAGAGGCAAATATTTACCAGTTCATTGATTTGCTGTGAATCCAATCGCTTGATCCGCATCAGCTGGGGCTGGTCACCCCTCCCTGTGTGCCCTGCTACCTCTGTGTTCACTATCTATGACAGACAGTGACAAACAAGCAAATAATCATGCAAAACTGCTGCAAGCTAAATATGACAAATTGACATTATACAAAGCACTTAAGCCAGTAGTAAGCTTGGAAAAATTTGCAGCTGACATCAAACATCACTGAACCATGGCTGTGGGTTTGAGATAGCAATGGAGAAATGTGGAAAAAATATCTTGAACTCAAAATGACAATTATTGTGACAACTGCAGGATTCCAAATGTCTGGCTCTAAGCACAGCCAGGGATAGAAATGAACACACTATAATCAAGAGCTCCACAGTATTGGATCTGGCATATGTATATAGGTCTAAAGCAAACTCAAACAAAGGTGTAGCAGGAGGAATCAGGTATAACTATTCATTTTGGCCACAGATAAGCTGCTGCAATATAAAACAAACTGAAGTATGTTTCAAACAAAAATTTAACATGGAAGCCACATTTATGAGCTTGTGAAATGATGTTCAATCACAAACAATCAAAGCACATTAAAAACTTGACATATCAAAGCAAATTTGTGAGAGGGTGATGTGTAACTAACACCTGTTATCTCATGTGCTTATGTAATGTAATGCAGTTAACACTTCTTATCTCATACTAAGAAGTTTTACCAGAAGAATTCTTCTGCCTGTTCATAACATCTATCAATATCTACAGCTTAAAGATAGCGTACTTCAAAGCCCAACATCTCTTTCTTATTTCAACATGGTTGGCCCAGAATGTTACAATTTTTTCCCGATAATTTTTCCAGGAAATTTCCAGGTGGTCTCACATTATTTTCCATGACAATAACATAACTAAAACAATCATGATACAAACTACAAACATGTAGTTCTATTTCTGACAGGAGAGAAGCCATTCTGATAAGAGAATAGTTCCATTCTGGCAATAGAATAGTTCCATTCTGAGAGGAGAATAGTTCCAAACAAAAACAAGAATTGCAAACCCAAAATTTTTCAAGATTTGTTCCATGAAGCTGATCATTTTAGCCAATTCATGGTGACTTTCACCTGGAAATGCCTATGGCAGTTTTCTGTGACTTTTCCAAATTTTCCAGGTCTGTGAAAACCATGACTTTTAAACTGTGGTCCATTTCCCTTATTTTCTGTACCAAATTTATTTAACTCACAAATTAGAATTTCAGGTCATCAGATTCTACCCTACTGTATAACAGATAGCTTTCCTTCACAATAGCTTTAAAACACAACACTGACAACAGAAATGATACACAATTTCACTAATCTGCTAGACCTCAACACAATAAGGATTCCGCAGATCCTGAACATCTGTGCTGCCCGACCTCACTCACACATCATTCATATTTATAAATAAGGGCACGTACAGCACACTCTCTCATGTTTTTGTATTTTCCTTACACCAATTTATCATTTCTAATATGTGGTCCTTTGAACTGGCAAACTGCCAAAATATCCAAAAAGTAATGTTGCTATCATTTCAAGTAGTTTTTTTTTCTTTTAAATTAAAATTCTTTCGAACTTGATTTGTTACATTGTGACCATACTTACTTCAACTAATGACAGTACCGATCCAACAAAATTATGATGCTGATATAAAAGGATAACAAAGAAAGTCAACAGCCTTGTCTGTTGCACAACGAGGGGCTGTGTTACTGTATCCATGTGGATGGTTGCCATGCATATATGCTTATAAATGTTATAAACATATAAAAAAAAACAAAAAAAGAAAAAAAACTTATTGCCAACACAAAGAAAATGGGTGGAGAAAGCTAAATACAGTGTCTGGTTCTCTGAACAAAAATCTCACATGATGTAAAGCACGTAAGCGCACAATAAGAATGGGCAGGTCACGCAGAGGAAGTAATGTCAGAGTTCCTACCTTTTGCTGCCGATTCCAAGATGCACGTGCAGCTGTGGGTGAACCCTCTATTGCTATTGGTGTTGGTTTAGTTACTGTGAACTCCTGAGCTAGGCCTAGTGAGTTTTTCCGACCTTTGGGAGTTACAAAGAATATAAATGTAATGTCAAGGAACTGAATCAAATGAACAAAGCTTGAATACACATTTATAAGCAATGTGCAAGTCCTTCATCCTGGTGGATAATAGTAACATACCAATATGAAAATAAATGTTCATGTGCCTTATCATACATGTACATGTTTAAGGCGGAGGTCAAGCAACACTGACCAATTGACTTCAAGGTGTGTGTGTTGTACAGAGAAAACCTTTTTAAGGAAATTTATGGGAAAATTCACAACAAACATTTTCTACAGTTTACTCTCATGAAATTAGGCATCTTTCATTGATTATAAAATAAAAAACAGACAGCTCTTTCCTTGATATAGGGTCAAGATCCTATGTGCGTTGAAAAATGACAAAAAAAGCCTATTTTAGCATCTATGCAGCTGTCAGGGCTGAAACTAGTCTGGGCTCAAACTAGCAGAAAAACCACCCTGCTTACTTCTGAATATTTCTGTTCAAATCATGCAGCTGTATTGTGAAGTTCCAAATCATACTTTTACCCTTCTCAAAACCTTACCATGAAAACTAATTTATGTATGTATGTCATTAAGAGTGTCTCACCTTCTGTATTGCTGACAGGGACTGCTGGGTCTGGTTCAGTTCTTGCTTCAACCTGCTCAATTTTACTTGTAAGCGGTTTCAAAGCTGTCTCATCTCCAACACCTGCTAATAGTTCAAAGATAATTTTTAAAACAATGCTTTATTTTGGTTGTTATTAGTTTTTGAAATTATTCAGGTCTACTCTAATCTTCAGGAAAAAAAAATTAATAAAGAATAAAAAACCACGTATGCAGGATGCCTTATATCCTCTTCTGTTTCACTTTGGTTCTATCAAAATGTGACCCTTCAAGGCTGGTTTGTTAATTAATATTATCTTTTTCAGTTTCAGAGAAACAAATGGGGCCATGGTGAGCAGGTCTAAACTTAAGGATTTAGGTTCAGAAACTCAAGTCTTGCATAATTACCAATTTGGAACAACAACCACATTAGATGTTACCAAGAGCAATATGACATTTTAGTCAGTTATTATCAGTGTGAGAAACTAAGATTTGATTTAGACATCGTAATTGTTATCTCTCAATGTAGGAATTATCGTGGCTATTAATAAAGTAGGAAGTAACATCTTTTAGCTAAACAAAAATGTTTTTTGCATTTGTCAGATTAGTATTGCTTTGCAAATTTAGCCTCAAAACTAATTTTAAGTTTATACCCTTCTTTAAAAAAAAATGAGATTAAACAAATAAAAAAAACCTGTAAGACCTCAGGATCTTGAATCTTAGGTCCTTAAAATTTTCTATACTATCGGTAGTTACCTGGTCCTTAGGACTTTTTTCTGTACATCAAAGTTTATTCACAAACTCCTACACTTCACAGGCTTTTTCCAGAACTCAGTACATGCACCTTAGTCAAATAATGAGCTGATAGTGTATTGAGAAGTTCATTTCTTATTTCATTAATTCAAATCTATACTGAGCTTAAAATCTGGATTCCTGTCATTTTAAGTAGGTAAAAATGTGCGTGAAGAACAATCACCCTTACATTAGAAAAAAAAATTCCCTTATAAACGTTCAGAGTGAACATAATGTGTTTTAGAAAAATGCCTTTCAGGTATGAACTGATCCCCAAGAATCTCTACAAATATACTAACAACAAATTAGACTAATTCCCCATCCTACTATATTAGACTAATCCTCATCCTACAAGCGGAAACAGGATCAACATAGCCAAGAGACAAATTCACAGGGCACAGACTACTGACAGTGGTATTCATATTCCATTATCAATGTTGGAGAGACGAATAACGCACAACAAGCAATAGGATACCCAACACACCAAAATGCATCACAGAAAAATACTTTAAGTGCCAACTAAAATTACTCAAATTCCGGATTAATTTAAAGTCAAACCCACAAAGAAAGTGGTATTTTGTCATATATACGTGTCTCAAATATCTGGTTCTTCTACATTTTACATCAGCAGAGGAGTAGAGAATGAAACCTCCCACATCCACCTGTATATATTTATATCCACCTGAATATATTTATATATTAATGAATGAATAACACATAATACCAGACCTGGTTCTGCTTTAGCATGAGTTTCCTGTTTGGTCTCCTCCACCTCCGGTTCAGCAGGCTTTGATTCAAACACTGTATTTTCCAATACCTGGAGGACAACCCCTCCCTTCTCAGCACTGGTCTCTTCAGAGTCACTCAGGCTGCGTTTCTTCTCTGCCAAAAACACATACACAATAAAATCTTTGTAACTACACTGTCAGTGAGATAACCTTTAATCAAGAGCCATACTGTGGATGTAAAAACTGAATATTTTCACAAATTCCCACATTCAACACTTCTGACAAAAAGGTTTTCAACGATGGTCATAGAGAGATGTAAATCCAACTGAATAGGTGCCAGTTCCAATCCTGGAATATGAGATCCAGAAAGCAAAATTACTTATTGTATACACAGTAAAAGAAACAAAACCCCACAGATAAATACTGTTTACACTGTGACAGAAATTTTGACTCCATAAGCACATACTTTAAGCTTCAAATAACTGGCAAACTAAACTTAGGCATCTGAAAAATAATCATAATCTGGACTGTGGATTCTTAAGTCATCAACATCACATATAATTTCAACATGATAATGTTGTATCCAAACACTGATGATCTGCCTGCCATACCGTTGAATTATGAAAAGCTGCGACCATAATCTGACCACAAATCAGAAGTTCCTACAGATGGGAATGAAACATCCACACGAACATCAATCTCCACTTAATGGACACAAACACAAGTAGCTCACAACAATTTGAAGTATCCTAATCAGGAACACAAATCAAATTATATTTACCATCTTGTGCCTTAACAAACCACTAATCAATGTTATCAAAACCTCAAGTTTTCAACTGCTGTGTCAACTCTTGGCTGACAGCATGAACAAGGAAAGAGTACTGAATTATTGACTTCAAGTGTGAACTGCCAACTTTCCAAGATCACAGCACATAATATGAACTAAGAAAACAAAAAATGCAAACATCTGGTCACTCCAGTTGGATGATTCAAATGACAGTGTGGTAGAGTAAAACCACTATCACACAATGATTCATGTAAGCAGGTCAAGTGATCTTATGTACAGGCGTGTCAGAGGTTTTATTTTTTTTCCTTTGAAACACTTGATAACCCTCTCTACAATGAGTTATGTTGTACTGTTTTCTTTTCTTGTTACTTCTTCACCCTTTCTCCTCCCCATACCCACACCAAGTACTTCTTTTCATGTCCATTCTATAATTTTCTGTATATCCTGTATTCGTCTAGTTCTATAGCCATATCTCCTTAATTATCCTGCTACCTCCTCTCCTTCTTCATGATGAAAATCGTGACCTGTTTAGTAATGTGCTCTTTCTTGATTGTATTCATTATATATCTCTCCTAAATCACTAGCAGTCTAGTGCAGTTGATATGAGCTGACACTGCTGACCTCCTTAACCATTATACAGGCAATGTATCTTGATTAGTTCAAAGATAAAACTGACCCTAAATTTCAAACACGGAAGTAGAGATTGTCATGACTCCAAATTTATCAGATATATGTGACTCAGACAATGAAGCTGCAGGCCTGCATAGATGGACCAGGCTAGAATTGTAAGTGGGTGGAAGGAACAAATAAGGAGGGACTGATGCAGATAATAATGGAGGGAAGAAATTTAAAAAAACTGTTCACAAAAATCCCCAAAGAAAAAAAAGAAAATAAAGCATAACATGGCACTTAAATCATTTTTTCTTTTCCCTATATTAATTTCCTGAGAAGATATGAGGCCCACCTACAACTACTGAAAATATTTCTCCCAACACAGTATAGTATTCCTTAACACCTTAGTGATCAGCCTTACACTGACATCACGTTATCCCAGGACCATGGCCGCCGCCTATTATACTCTGTCAGAATCCATATAGATTTCCTGCAGCACATCCTCCGCCGATAGAACCCGTTTTTTTCCGACATTTTTCCCTCAAAACTGCACAACTGTAAACACAATTTGAAAAGGTTCACTTCCATTTACAACGGAAGTAGAAAACCTGGATTATATTTCCAAAATGCTGGAATGGCTTATTTATACTGAAGGTCAAATGCGAGAATTCTCGTCGCTGGTCCTATCCGCACTGACTTGGGCGGCGAGTATACTCGTTGTGGTCACTAAAGTGTTAAATTCAGATTTACACAGCAACCTGTATTAAGATTAAAAGCTTCTTTTGGTACGAAAACAGTACATTACAGTACATTGTAACTTCAAAATTTCCTTTTTCCATCTCTCTAAACAGTAAAGCAAGTTTGCTCAGATATAAGGAAATATAGACAACTAAACTCACAATCTTGATAAACTAAAATAGTGCTGAGCCCTTCAACTCTACATGTCTTGCAGTCAGTCAAAATTAGGCTTATTCACTAACAAGGAGGAACTAGGATATCAGGCTCAGAAAGGTGAATAGGGCCATCCGATAAACAATACCCGTTTGTTGCGGTAATAAATCACAAGAGTAAAATCATCTCTATACACATAAACACTGATTTCACAAATGGTCAGTAATTGTGGATGAAACTGAGTTCTTAGAAGCATATTAAATGAATTAAAAAGTATAAAGAAAGTATAAAAATTCTTATTCAATGGCAATTTTCTCTGATTTTTTTTCATGGGATTCGGTAATCCCTGCTATTTCAAACAACTAGATCTCAGGCCAAAATAATGCAAGGTCAAAAATTAAAAAAAGATGTTCACCTTATAAAATTGCACATATTTAAGCTTTCATGTCAATACAATAACTTGATTTAACCAAATAGCAACTTGCGCCTTATTTTGACTGGCTACAAGACATACTGTGTCATATTGCGCCTGCAAATTTGAACAACTTGAAATTATGGACCACTCGTCTGGAAAAACTCATCTATTCAATGCAGTGCCTGAGTCCCAAATTTTTATATCAGTGTTCACTTATAAAGGCAAGCACCTCACAATTTTGAAGTTATGGACAGGCCCTCCTCTCTTATCAGAAGGGAAAATGGGTTGACAGAACTCTGCAATTCTCAACCCACAATTTTAACTTAATAAATGTAGCAACCCAATCCTATCTTGAAAAGGACTGTGACAACTACCTTTCACTTCCACCATCTTCCTTTGGATTGAGTTTTCTGCAGCCAGCATTGCAGCGATGGCTGCCTCTTTCTCCACCAAGTTGATGGCCTGTGACTTGGGCCTCAAAGGAGCAGGGTCAAGGTCCTCCACTACAAGGGAGGGCCGTTCGAAGGTCGGAGAGCCACCGCTGACAGTGGCCCGCCGTTGCTTGGCATCAACAATCACAGGAAGGGTGAACTGGGGCGATTCTGAGCCACTGCGGAACACATCATTGTCGGTATCATTGCCGTCAATGTTGTCTTCAGGTGATTCTCTGCAAACAGAGGTAGATATGTAATTAAAAATCGCAGCACCTATTTATCGCGCTTGCCTCTCCCTTTTTCCTTCCCTTGCAAAACCATCCCTTAGGGGCCCTACTTTAATTTCTTCACTCCTCTCATTTTCTTTTCTCTTTATCTCATCCTCTAATCCTTTCTTTAGGGACCCCCAGTATTGCTTGGGGGGAAGGGGAAAGATGTGGAAGGGCAGGACGTCAGTTATGGTCTTGTTAAAAATACTTAAGTAAGCATACGAGCGTATCTTGATGACTGGTTATTTCTACAAGCCAGACAACAGTTTTGACTCAACATGTCAAAGTCTCAAATTGTCACGTCCAAATCTTCAGTCTCCTTGTCTAGGTATGAGGTAGTCTGAAGTCATTACCCCTTTCCAACTACATGGATGTATATACGTCCTGAAACTGGGTAGTGCAATGGACCACTGGCAAACATTGTATATCTGTCACCTGTGTGGTTTTTATCTTGGGGGAAATTTGAAGTTTCTAAAGATAGAGGGGGTTAAAAATGGTTAACCTATGTGCTCTGTGTGGCTATAATAATATTTTCTAAGATTTTTTTTTCTCAA
>JAWQUT010000119.1:1687053-1713536 GCA_033807755.1 Ellobium chinense | reverse complement strand
AGCAAAATAGAGACAAAGCCTCCTAACAGGATTGTTTGGCATAATTGTGGATTTACAAATAAAGGTGTTTTGTTTTTTTCTGATCATTGATGACTCAACTCCTAACACTTCACACCCAAGATAAACTGAAATTTTGCTGTCATAGGTGGGCCAGTCAAGAGTTGTGAAACATAATTTTATGACACTATATGAATAATTAACCCTTACTTATACTCATCTTCAAAAGTGCGTAAACATATGTTCAGACATTTATGAATTTTTCCCTGCATTCCAGATACAAAATGAAGTCAGTTTACTCACACAACAGCCACTTTTGAATCAGTTGTAAAGTTAATGCACATGAGAGGAACCAAAAAAAAAAAAAACAGTGGCAGACAGTAGAGGTAGGACAAATTGCTGAAGGAAACAGGACTAAGGTTTTAGAAAAAACAGTTTCATATCAATTCAGCCTGGACTTGATAGATAAAACTACACTGGACTTGAACACCCTGTTTCTCCCCCACACTCTCTCATGTCCAGTTTCTTAAATCCCTAAATCTTAGTCTTCAACCTGTTCTTCCACTTTTCACATGACTACTTCTTTCTTCTACACATGTCTAGTATTCATTTTTTTTCTGTCCTTTGTATCGACTTCCAACATATCCACAAGCCCTCTCCAAATACCTACACACATACACATTCTTATCAACCACTCTCCCCATTCCCCATCTCCCTTCCAATCCACTTCCTAACTCCAACTGCACACTATTATCCACTACCCTGGGCGTCTAGCTCTAGATAAGCTTTTATTTACTCTTCACTCTCATACAAACAAGGAAGCAGATTTCATGAAAGGAAGAGCATATTTTTCTTTTTTAGGTAAGTTTGGTGGTGGGGTGTGTCATTTACATGCTGAAACACAGTTTCAAACTCAAACACTGAACTATGGCAAGGGCTGAGTTGAAAGAGATAAAGACTGAAAGTTTGAAAGAATAAAAAGGGTGAAAGAAAGAGTGAGAGATAAAAAGAGGGAGAGAGAAATAGACTAACAGACCAAAACAGAAGAAAGACAGAAAAGAAAGAAAGAAAGAAGGAAAGAAAGAAAGAAACAAACAAACAAACAAAGAAATAAAGAAAGAAAATGACAGAAAGTATGCAAATTCATCCATGTTTTTACAGGGGTACAGTTCAGAAATTCTCTTATCTGTCCTCAGTAAACACCCTGACTCTACACTACCCACTTGCCCTGATCTATTTTTTAGCTGGTGCACAAGCAATCAGAAAAATTCCAAGGACAGAATAACCCTCTGTCTTCACACTCAGATACTCACTGTGGAATCTCTGATCTCTTTGAAGCTCCATTAACTAAATATATCTCATACAGACGCTTTCAAACTTTATTGACAAAATATGAACAAAGTGAAAATAAACTAGATGTCTACATAATGCTCTTATATCAACAATTAAGAAGAATAAAAATAGCAATTTAATACAACATGTGTCAAATATAGAGGGAAAGAAAAAGGAAAAAAAAAAAGACTAAGGCCAATTCACTCACAGGATTTACTGTCATAATTTAGACCTTTTCTCCAAATTTCCATATGTTCTGTTCTCACTATGATATTTCACAATGAAATCCACTCAGTCTACCCATTAAAATCTATAACACATCATCCTGCTTAAATTACAACTTTTTATAAACTACACTAACACATTTATCCTGTTAAAGATTACTATGACCAATTCACTCACAAGATTTGCTATCATAATTTAGCAGTTTTCTCCAAACTTTGGAGTGATCTTTGCTCCTGCTATTGTAATCCACAATGAAATCCACTCAGTTTTGCCCACTAGCACCTACAACACATCATTCTGCTTAACTTACATTTTATAAACTACAGGAACACATCCTGTTTAAGGTTGTCACCTTTACAGCTGAAGTCTCTGGATGACTGAAAGAATAATTTATGAACCGTGAACAACCCAACTTAGAGTCAAAGAAAGATAACTCATGTCCCAACGAAACCTGTGTGATTTCACTTCCTTGTGTATTGTGTGCAGCCAGAATGAAAAAGTCTGTGTATAGAAACATCAGCACTATTCATGCCTGTCTGCTTGATTAGAATTTAACCTTGTACTTTCAAAAAAGAGGAAGCAATTGGCATGGCTTTGTTCCTGCTGTCTGTTTTCTTTTTCACTTTCTCTTGGCCTGGATTGGGAGTATGGTAGAACACAACAACTAACAAAAATCCTCTTCTTTCTACGGTGGATGCAAACTTTCCATGTATATATACATGTTAGTGATACTTTTCACAAATGGACGGCTCAGATGGAAACGGACATTATTCTCCAAAGCAAAAGGAACCTGTCTATTGCAGAGAGTGAAATAACAGAAGGTTTTCGAAGGAAGAATGTTTCCCTCCACCCCTTACTGTTGTTTTTGAAGTTTAAATATGTGTGAAGTTTCACAGAAATTTTGAGATACTACAGTATACTGCAAAATAACCTTTTAAATTCATTTATTGGTAAGATGAGTCATCCAACAGAAACTCTGCCTTCAGACAGATGGGATTTTTCCTTCCATATTAATCACCCAAGTTTCTTTAAGAATTTCTCATTGTCCCTTTTCAATGTGTTTTCCCTATCCATGATTAAGCTCTGGAAATTATGTCAACAACCGTGGTCCAAGTGACTTGAATCCCACATCTCTCGTTTTCCCTCTGTATTCTGGTTTCTGTTTTGATTAGTCACTAGTTGAGGTGTCCCAGCGCTACTCAGGAAAGGGAAAAGGGGAAGGGTGAGGAAGGGGTACAACCAAACTTACGATAAATTAGGTTTTTTTCAGAATATATATATTTCATTTTAAAAATATCATAGAGCTGATAATGATGAGACATGTAACAAATGAGAAATGGAACAGAAGGATGACTGAGCATGCCCTTCACTTTCAAAAGACATTCATGCATTCTCCCCATCTACTGTCAAATGAATATGTCTGCGCTACCCATATTACTTATAAAAGTGCTTTTCTCTGCCTGTCTGTACCTGCTTGTTTATATCAGCTCATCCCTGTCTATCAACACCAATACAGTACATATCCATCAATGCCCATCCATCCTTTTTGGTAACAATACATGCAGTTAAACACATGGCCAAGCCACACCCTGCTGCACAATATGCAACACACCATACTTAAACACAGCAGTGTGGGCTAAAATACCGTCTGCACACTGCAGGGCACTTTTCAAACAAGGAACACATCAATCTGGCAATTCTGGGTTGCAACACTGTTCACTCAATGGGTAACAGGCAAGCATGAGCTTGCTTCTGCCTTCGTATTGGCCTCAAGGGGACCCCCTGCGGTCCATGTTACATGTCTCACTGATCCTTCCTCCACATCTCTGGAAGACTTACCAAATCTGAGACACCTCAGTGTAAATTTTGATCGGACCAACTCAGCCAGCCAGCCTGCCAGCTAGCCACAAATAATTTATCCAACCGCAGATTTTCTATTTTATCTATTAGACATCAAGGGGAGAATTTAGATATATTACTGAAACATAAATTTTAAACAAAAGTCAGTGTCTTATGTGCTTATTTACTGGTCTGACTCCCCCACAATTCCTTGGAAATGAACATGTTACAATAGGCACAAGATTTTCATTTGGGTAGGGTGCAGGAATAAAGAAGGCAGCAGTACATTTCCCTCCCAAGACAACTTTTTTCTTATTTTTGAGAAAAAGGGTTGGGGGGNGGGGGGGGGGGGGGGGTGGATCTTTTCTGCTTTCTATTTCTCACTGTATTTCTGATGGGCAACAAAGAGGACTTAACTAACTCATCTGTGACTGTACAGAGTAATCATTCTATAAATTATTCCCACAAACTGGGCAAAAAGAAACTGCTTTCATTTTTGTTCCCAATGACAAAGTGAAAGATGCTATACTTTTGTAAGCAATCAATTTAACACAAATTACCACAAGGACACAAATGCAAGAGAAACCAAAAAAAAAAAATAAAGAAAAGAAAGATACTCAGGAAAACAGTAAACAAAAAAAATATGTTATTGCAAAAGGACAGACAAGCCTATAAAAATAGGGCGTCTATAAAACAGGAAGAGATTTCCATCTCTGTTGTCAGTATCCCTAAAATTTCCAAAAACATGAGTATTTTTTTTCTCAGAGAAACTACAAACCTCTTTTCATGCTTCCATGCTAACATTCATGTGGGACAGTCCATTTTCAACATCTATTTAAACATTCAAATTTTGATTATAGCTTTTATTTTGTTTTATTTTGTTTTTGTGTGGGAATACAAAAATTTTTGTGTGATAGGTTTTTATTTATTTCTTATCTAATTACTAGTCTAAGCACTCACAAATTTGCAGGCATACTGGTGTGAACGAAATAAAAATGAACATTTAATGCAGTTAGACTGTTCCTCTTAGAGTAAAGCTTGTGTTCAAGCACATCATTAGAAGTATGAAAAATTAATAATATCAAATATTTTGCTTGATGCCTGCCCCCTTTAATAAACTGCCCATTTTGAGCAGTTTGGCCTCATAATGCCAACTTGGCTGCCACAAAGCATAATAACAGGTATGTGCAGTGACATCATACAAGTGGATGCCAATTCAAATGAAATGGAACAGGTCATGTGGAATTTTAAAAAAAATCCATTGTTCATAAAATTGGAGTCAGGAGATTCACCTCTGAGGAACAAGAAAAGACCATCTGCAGCAAATTTGTGCAGAAGCAGTTGAGAAATAAAATTATTTGGCATGTAACAAAAATATCGTAACTTTCTCAAATATTTTTTTTATATATATTTTTTTTCTTGGAAATTGGGGAGAGGAGAAGGGAGACTTCAGTCTCTTTGTGAATTCAAAGCATTCCAGTCATTGGGACCTTTTAAAAACTGTATCCATAATTTTTATTGAAATATAGAATGAAGATTAAAGTGGGTGAATGAATGGATAAATTAATGGGTGAATTGAGCAACAGAATGAGCAGATGAGCACATGAATGACCATATGAATAAATAAATGAATCAAAAAGAAAAATAACATGGGGAGACAGAAACAAAATTAATAACATGAATAGTTAAATAAAAAGATAAGATACGGAACATTTATTTTAAAACAAAAGAAAAAGATGGCAGGGAAGTGGACAGGACAGTTAGGAACTGGAATGCAACATTCATAAATTCCTGCAACTGCTCCTTCTGCTCCATTGAAAATCCATCCCTGTTCACCCACCTATTATCTCCCTTACACATTTCCTTCCTCCAGCCCCCCTCCCATCACACCTATATAAGAATGGTCCATATGTGTTTTTGTGCAATATCCAAGTCAGTCAATAATATCCAATGATAATAAAACTGTACACACACAGCAAAAGTGCTCACACACTGGCCAGTGACTCAAACACATATACTGAATATGAACGTTTTATAATCAAAGACTTCACTTGCAGGAGGGCTATGTCAACAAATCATTACTCAGAACAAATCACTTAAAAAAAATATTCCTGACAACTTCACTCAACTGCTGCTGAAGAAGCCATGAGTTTGTCTGGGTTTTCACACAGATTACCTCTACACCCACACTTTAAATAACATGTGCAAGGAAATCACTGGCTTTTAAATATCACACATAACTTCCTTCCCCTGCCCTCTCCAAGTTCCATCCTGCCAACCAGTATTTCTGGTAGAAATTTTTAATGCTGAACTCTAAGCCAACAGCAGGCAATACATGTGATATTTCATGAGGCACTTCAAGTGTGCCAGGACAAATACTAGAAGAATAATTTTCTGTGGCAGCAAAGAATACTGAAGTATTATCTGCCCATGTGCATAAGACAAGCATGAGACAAGAATGATTTAAACTATCTGTGCCAAATAATTATGGTGCTGCTTATCTAAGTCTGTGATCAGGATTTGAGTCATGCCAAAAACAGAGTTATTTAATCACATTATGTTAATAATCTGACTAGAAGTTCAGGAATCTGGATCTTTTTCACAACATAATACATACCCAGGCAACCATCCCCACAGAAAGTTGTTTTTTTTTCTTTTCGATTTTGTCTTATGACTCAAGATAACTGATGACACAGAGCACGTATCTGGAACTCAAAATCACTTTCTGTTTCAAGAAGGCTTAAATTCAAACCATAGAATGAAAAGTCAAGGCTGTCAACCGGGATATTAATAGGTTCACAGTTCAATCATGAGACTAGTGACACATTGCTAGTTGCCTTCTTTTTTTTTGTTTTTATGTACATTCTTAATTTTTGGAAGTGATATGAACTGTAAATCATATGTATGGCAGTTTCAGTACACTGCTTTCAAGTTTATTTTATTTGAACCCAGAACCAATGGGTTATCTTTCAAATCTTCTTCACTATTACACTACAACTGCTATAAGCAAATATATCTCCACAGCAAGTACAGAAGAATTCAGAATACTGTAAGCACCATGTTAATCTCCTAGGGGAAATCAGAACCAACAGTAGGAAAGTTCAGATTTGTCATTTGATTTTCTTTCACTACTCATGTGAGTTCTGATCTCAGAACCGAGGACCCAATTCTTATCTTCAAACTTGTGGCCACAGATTATGAAAATAGAGAAAATCAGAAGATGTCATGGACAAAACAATTCAGAATCTCCCATATCACAGGCCGAAGGATGTTTCACAAAAAAATTCAGGCCCTAGTTATGAGAGTGAATGAACTATGATATGATAAACTGGTTTGACATGCCTGGAAACATTTCTTATCACATGTAAGATCCAGAATAAACTCAAATCAGACACTTAAAGGCCAACAAGGAAATGAACATGTATCAAGCTTAACCTCAGCTAGACTGAGATAACAGGGACTGTAACGGACAAAGACTAACTGTTCATATCCTGCAAAAAGTGACAAGAAATATAAGCTTTACGATAGCTCCAGCAGGATAATGAGATCTCAGTGAGATGTTAGATTCACTGTTTCGGACACCAGTGCAACTAACTGTGTGAGAGGATCATCAAAAATCACACTCCAAAACTGATCAAGGAAATTCTTCAAAAGCCAGAAATGTCACTTGCCTTGTGACCTAGGGATTATTCCCCAAATCATATCTAAGCAATGAAGTGCAAAAAACTAGGCATTTCATGTGTCGAAAGACCCTGCCCTTGACTGCATTGCTACATGGAATGTATATATACATATATATATACCAGGACATGCCCACCAAGTCATTAAGGATTAGGGGCAGCACTAAGTGAGAGAGTTCCAGGATTAACATAAGTGCTTAAAAATGGCAGAGCAAATGGATTACATCAAGTAACAGAGACTGTGTATCATCTAATTTCACCCAAATACCACATTCCTCATTTTATTCATGTGAGAAAAGATATGATGTTTCTAGTCTATCACCATTCTCTTTTCCTCCAATCCTATGTGGTCTTTACCTCCTTGCTATTATTTAAATATAGACAGCATCATGATCCATGCAAATGTAACACCATTATATTCAGTGTTACCATAGATCATGTGACAGTCCTTTCTAAAAGAAACCCATAAAACATATCTGACATTGTCAGAAACACTGAATGCCAAAGGTCAATTTACAATATATTAATGAAGAAGAGATCTCAATGAGACATTAGTTTCACTGTTTCTTTACCATGCATCAACACAGCAATGAGATAAGAGTTTTCTGACACCAGTGCAACTGACTGCATGAGAAGATCAACACATATCACACTTCCAATTTTATAAAGGAAATTCTTAAAAATGTCTTATATACCGTTTCTCTTGTGACCTAAGGATCATTCCCCGAGAACAACAACAACAACAACAACAACAAAAAAACAAAGATTTTCCTAACACATGACACTTACTTGGTGATGAAAATATCTCCAGTGGGTACAGATGATGTTACATACTCCTGCAGTGTGGGCCGTGGTGGCTTCTCCCCATCTTTTGAGCGACGTTTTTTCATTGTTTTAGGCAGGGTAGCAACAGAGGGAACATGACTGTGGAAGAACAATCAAAGAATATGCGGGCCTGAACTCGAATATGCCTACTAATTGACGAGTCCAATTCCCCAAGCAAAACTTCCAATTCTCTCTCTGGCAGAACCTTAACAACATGCGCATTAAAGTCACTTCATTCTTTTACATTCATCTCAATATCCAGAGCCTTCCAAACTGTTATGCTGTAACTCCTCCAAACTGTTATGCTGTAACTTTCGGAGTTTTACAGTGGATACCGATATATCCAATAAGTGTGGTTAGAACTTTAAGTTCATGAGACTCTTTATGTTAATGGTGATATGATGTGCTCATGCATGAACCGTGCTGAAATTTAGGAATGACAGCAATACACTTCGCTGTAGCTCAAACAAAAGTTACAGCACAACAAGAGAAACAACAGCATTCTACTCACCGATTGGCCATTTGCCGCTTATGAGGGACATTGCCATATGGATTTGTATGCCTTGGTCTTTTCTTCAGTAACATGACCACTTCCTTGGGTTTCTCTTTCAGAGAAGCAACCAGCTTAGCAAGCTGCCAACCAAGCTGTGGCAAGACAAACAAGTAAAACTAATTAAAATGTTTGACATAGTTTATGTGATTGTACAGAAAATGTTATTCCCACAGCAAAGTGATGCACGATCAAAGCTTTACAGAGTACGATAGATGTACAATTCTCTTAATAAAAATATAGGTCCCATTTTAAACTTTAAAATACATTTTAACCAAACCCTGAATTCAGGATATATGATGCAAACCTTAAATAAGACAATTAACAATAAGCTTTGATTATTGATGAGAACATATAACAGCACACTGCTTTCATTCTTTGTTCTTCAATTACAAATATACAGAGAGAAAGCTATAAATTGAGTCACATCAGCTGTAAACTATTACATACAAAAAGAATTTGGTTTTTATTCAATAAGTTACTAACTGTCCTGTCCACTCCCCTGATCTCTTACATCTTATCTCTCAAGCTGGAAAGCAAAGAATATAAGACAAAGATAATTTTGCTTACCACAGTCTGATTATTGACTTGCAGTACCTCATCTCCCTTGTCTATCTTACCGCACAGATCAGCTGGGGACTGTAATAAAATCAGATACAGGTCATGCGCTTAAGAATGATCTCCTGTTGGATAAACAATGACATAACAAACCATTTGTCACCAAGAACTAATCAGTGTTTCTTCAAATACCCAAAATGAACAACAAGAATGAGTTATGTGTTGTAAATTTAGGAATGACAGCAATACACTTCGCTAATATACATACAGTCACATCCACTTATATTGCAAACTCTTTACAGTATCTCCTGCTTAATCACAATGTCTTCTGATGACAGAGTACCTTATTTTCAATGATGAGGTCACCAGATAATTGCAATTTCTCTCAATCACAGCCATGCTCTGGAAGAGTAGCAATTAAGCATATTAGAGTATTGTCACTAGACAGAATTCTCATCACTGCAGCAAAAGGAAATGAAATCTTAAATCTGGCAAGAACATAACTATTTCTAACTAAGAAATAAATTCCTTCAACAGCAATCAGGTATCAAAGGCATACTTACCATGTCCTTTATGTATCCTATAACATGGATCCCATAATATGAAGACTGAATGTTCATGCCCTGGAAGAAAGATAAACAATAGTGTATTTCCTCTGAGTGTTTCTTTCAAACCAAACCAAAGGTAGCTGTGCATATCCATGGTGGACTTAATAAAAAGTGCATGAAATGTTTCCCAAAGTGTTTACAATATGATCATGGTGGCGACTAAACTGCAACCCCATGTCCACAGCCTGAACCGTTTGCCCAGTTAGTTGCATAATCCTAATAACTAAGCACTTAAGGTTGCCTAAGGTGTTGAATCTGTTTTCTCTCCTCTTCTAAAGAGTAGCAAAGAGATTATGCACACAGTACAAAGTATCAGGCACAACTCAGCCTAATGCGCGTCTTCTTTATCTTTCTACTGTCCTTGCTAACTAATTCTTTGATCACATCTATGCCCTAACATGTGTAGTGTCTAATCTCCTAAACATTCCTGACCATAACCGTGATCGTATCAAAAGGTAGTAATTAATCTACAAATGTCAAGATGGACTCACCAATTCATCCCCTTGTTTCTTACGGATGGTAGCAATTTCCAATGAGGCTGGCTGGACAACCAGGGATTCTTTCATGTTAAGGACAAGCTCATCACAGAACTCTGTCATTCCAATGCACTGTAACAAAGCCAAAGTCATGGATGCTTTTAGATACACCTCAGCAACTAAACCAGCTGTCAGTCAAGTTAGTTTCCTAAGGGCTAACATCCAATACAACTGATGTGAAAGAAGGGAACAACAGGCATCTATTCATAGAGGAAAGTAATTAAATAATGGTTCAGAGACCTGATGTGTATCGTGAAAATAACACAATGTCTCTTCCTTGTTATATGTCTCAACATCTAAGGAACATGTACTTAAAACAATTTAATGCTTCAGAACATTGTCCATTAAATGTGAATATATGCTGCAGCATATAGAGGGAATATTTTTCCTCTGAAAGCATATGCCTGTGGAAGACGAATGACTTGAAAATACAACAGCATCTTACTATATCGAAACAGAAGGTAATAATAATTGTCCTAAATTTCAAATTTGTGAAGTGTTTCTACCCGTTGTTCTAAGTGATATCTGATTCAGGAAAATTCAGTACTGAGAACTACATTATTACAATTACAGACACGTCAACAACAACTGCATTGCTGGTCCTGACCAATGACAGATGGCTTGGTCTGGCATAATACTAGTAAGTCTGGTAGACTAATGTTTACATTCAAATGGGTGTCAGACAAAATCTGATTCAGTCCGACAGGATATAGATGTTTGCTGGACCAAATGTCTGGCTGCACTTTGACCACTGATGACATGTTTCCAATTAATGTGCACCTTTAAATATACATGAGGTTCAATATCTTGTCCTACTCAATGTCATGTGTGCAGAAATCAGCACTACAATTTCAAGATTCTGGATACTTTCAAATTTCCAAATTTTGAGCTTTTAACTAATGAATACTCACTGTCTTGGCTATGGCATTCTCAACCTCTGTGATACCAGTTTCCTTCTGGGCAACAGTGACAAGCTCCAAGCCTAATTTCACAATGGAGTTCCTCAATAAACTGATACTGTGGTTAGCCTCAAAAGGTGCCCTGTCAAGAGATTAGTCAAGTAAATAGAACAGCTAATTAGCAGTGCTTTAATCTCTACTTATAAGAACTTGGATCAGACTAGGATTAGAGTTCAAAGACTTTAAAAGATGATATAAAAAACTCCATGAAAATGACAACAAACATTTCCTTGTGATACTGGATCCGGAAAGGAACTAATCATACCCTTAATACATGCCCACTAAAACTGGCTGAACTTTTTCACTGAAAAGTGCTGAATGACTCAACGTTCCATTAATTTTAGTTCTTATTGAAACTGAAACTCACATAAATATCAAATGTGTCTGAATTTGTCCAACTGACCAGCCCACAATATAACCAGGCAGACACAATGAAAGTAATAATAGCTCTACTATGTCTCTTGTAAGGAATGCACCCTCCAAGTAACCAATGCATCCTCAAGTTAAATGGACTATTTGTCCAAATTAGAAACATATGTCCAATACTGAATTGCATAATTATTGCTGTCTACCGGGATACTGGAAATGTTCAATTACCTATCAAGCCATGAAGTTAAAGTCTTCAAAGTGCTAGTGATATCACAAACAGCTGACAGGACTGAGATGGACAGCTGGCGACGATGTTTGATTGGCTGCACATTAGCACGATTTTGATCATTCTCTCCATTACGAGCCAGAATTTCATTGTGCAGACTCTGAGCCTTGCAGCCCAGCTGAAGGGCTAGATGCTGTAGGTTCTCTGTTTCAAATGTGTAGCGCTGAAATGAGTACAAAGACAAATCAAGTGCTTGTCTCTCTTAGTGATATTTTCATCTCCAGTGCCGAAAATTTTCTTCTCACTATAAATTTCACATTGATGACACAGCCCTGCTTCAACAACTTCCAAAAATTACTAAACTAGGGCTGAGGACTCTTAAGATTTCAAGACTAACTAAATTATGACCTTCAATTCTAAGCTGTTTTTTGTTTTTTTTTTCACAAACCCTTTGAACATCCTCACAGTGAGTTATTACTGTTATTTGGTCCATGCTCAGGATTCATACCCAGATCAATAATGACACCTTTTCTGTGTCATGTTGAAAAATATTATGCTAGTGACAGAATGGTGTTTTGTCATGACAGTGCTACATACCAGTGACTTGAGTAGATCAACTCCTTCCAGGATCAGCTCCTGATGACCCAGTTTGTTGACTCCTAATTTGTCCAGGTCTGAGTGTGTGAGCATAAGCAATTTCCTGCCATCAACTTCCTCTTGTACAAAGTTGGGGATATACTGAAAAACAGCATCATCCAGACCTGCAATCAAGAGAAGAAGATTATCTGGTGCTAAATTTCAACTTAATCAAGCTGTTTGCCAGGTTATTTACCTCTGTGGCAATAATCAAAGCAAACCTTAGAATGCTGTTGATGTAACAAAGCCAACTAGGCAGCCAGAAGCCTACCGTATGGTCAATGCTTACGAATTTTTAATTTGTCAGTGTTTGTGTGGACTCAAAATGCTGTGTGGTATGTATTTTTTTTTTTAAACTATGTTAAGATATCCCATATATTAGCTCAGGAAATATTGAATATTATTTTGAACTGGATTGTCTTGACAACGATGCAATGAACTGAAAAGACGATGAAAATAGCTTTGATAATACAAAACGTGAAATTTGGAAAGAAGTTCACAGAGCTTCTCCTTACTTAAATGCGGTGTGACTTCAGTGATCAGAAAAAAATCCCTTGGAGTTGCAGGGTGATTTCCCTGTTTATCAAGCCTCGGTTACAGCCCGCTTGGTTTAATTGCAACTTCTTGGGCACATCCAAAATGTTGAAATTAAGTCTAATTTCATGCTTTTGGGGAGGGGTTAATCTTTACCTTATGAATTCTCACCACCTTGGAAACTTCACTTGAGGGCAACATAAGATTACACTGGACAGCCCTTCCACTAACAAGCAACATATTTAGGCGGACGAAGATTTTGATCAAATATGTTGATCCCTAAAGACCTCTTTCATGTCACCAAACATGTAACTGGAACAGCAACGTACTTCACAATGCGATCAGGGGTAAAGGATGACCCTGCTCATAGCCATCTCCACATCACCTAACACGCAACAAGTGATATAATTAATCACATAGGTCCACAACTGGGTGGAAGGGAGAGGGGCTGTTGGTTACACACGAGCATTAATTTTGAGGTCACTTGAATTGGATTCACTAGGAAGGGTAATCTATTTATCACATCATTTTTTTTTTCGCCCTCTCAAGGACCCAGTCAGTGACCTTAGCTGTGACCTGTTCTAATGCATTTGTTACTTCCCTGGCTAGTTCAGGTTAAATTAAAGCAGCACTATTTTGGGTCAGAGGTTTGAAAAGATAGGGGCTGCCAATGAGCTAATCCCCTGTTCTCTTGAAATAGCCTGAGGCCTCAGGTGACTTTTCATAGGGGTGGGTCAAATGAGTAGACACAGCAAAAAACTTTACTTGTTATGGACTATTAAAAGTAATGTAATTTTTAAAATCAGATGCTCATCTCCATTACTGGTGACTGGGAAAAGCAACGAAAATTAGGGCTGGAGTGACGGCAATGGACAATACATAGTAAAATATAGCAAAAAGATTTAAATGTGTGTAACTTCACAGGCTATTGAAAGTAAAGTAATTTTTTTCGATCAGATGCTTATCCCATTACTGGTGAGTGGGAACAGCCAATGAAAATTAGCGCTAGAGTGACAGCAGGTGACACCACACAGTAATATGTGGCAAAAAGATTTGCGCATGTATAATCTGTATCTGTGTTAGTGCTACTGATCAGTAATTGTGATTACAGTATCAATCCTTCAAGTGTAATTCACTGTGCAGTTTCATTGTGCAGGTCTAAAATTTGTCAATTTTGATTATTTCACAATTTAATAATTTAATAATTAAATGATCACTGAGATATTGCAGTTATCCAGATTTACGCTAAAATTATTTAATCCAGTCCCTTTTGAACAGACTGAGAAAAAAGGTGTTCTCTTCAGCATTTCAGTACACTGTATATCTAAGAGACATTAATGCGTATATACGTTCAGAGGCATTTTATTTTTCTAACTTGAACCAAAAAGGGAGGCCTACTCCTTTCTTAGAGTTTGTAACGCAGTTACTTAATGTGTAACTGATTACCATAGGTGCACTGGACTTTAAAATTTTATGCCAAATTCCACAACAAAGGCAGGATGATATCTTCTCAATAACTAACTGTCGTTTGCAAGCATAGCTTTCTGACCACTGATTTCATTCGTAACTCAGAGACAAAATTGCCTCAACTTAAATCAAAATCAAAGTTTGTCTTGTTTCCTCATGATTCTGTGTCGAGAAAGAAAATTCAGAAAAGCTAATGTATGAACAGAACAGAGAGATAGGCGAAATCTGTGTCAGTGAACTGATGCAGTTGTAAATAACAGTCACTCTAAGATTACCACCCTTAAAGCTGAATGCATTATTAAAGTCACTTTATACATCAAACTGTCTTGCTCAGTTTCCCAAATGCAGATCTGTTAAGAGATTTTCTATGGCTACCACATAAACCAAGAATTTGATAAAGAGAACAAAAAAAGAGTGGGCTGACAGAACATGGGCTGAGCCAGAGACAAGGACCAACAGCTACAATGTTAGTTGTTACACATGCCATCATCTCCATGGAAATTCAAACAACTGGCATTGTCTAGACTTGCCTTGCCTATGTCTTGGTAAATTAACTACTGCTACTATTACTAACTCTCTTGTCACAGCAACAGGCCATATTTATTGTATTGTGTTAGGATGGTGGGTTAAAACTGATAAAAGAATATAAGGGTCCATGTGTTCCCATATATATACACATATCATAGACCAGATTCTTCCTGTTTGCCAGATTTCAAATGTTCTCTTCCCAGGACTTGCTGGATATTTCATGATCACTTCTTTAGAGGACATGCATTCATTTCAGGATTACCATTTGAGAGTGTAATTAGTGTAGTCAGAAGCAGTATACGTCACAATCATTTTGAGGGGCAATTATTATGAGATAATATATGCCCTGTAGGATAAAAATGAACCATTCAGCATTTCGATCCACTGTTTATATAATTGGATGGATGTTCAGAGGCATTTTATCTGCCGAAGTTGAATTATCACTATATTGTAGTGAATTTCATCCACAGTTACTTCATCAAACCATTTTCTCTTCATCAGACCATTTATAGTTCATAAAATTCACTTTTACATGCATTTTAATCATAGTCATAGGTGTGCTTTTCCTCAAACTGCAGCTTGAAATATCTTTTTAACGAGTCATTCTAGAATTTTTCTAATTACAACATCTGTTTCGTCTTCAAAACATCTTTCAGGAAATGTATTATTTATATTCCATAAAATTTTATTACGCAAGTTATTAGACCGTAAAGTTGAAAAGCACAGATTTGCCATGCTTCACAGCTTAGTTGTAGGCTTGTACATTTAGTAGCACTTGGGACTTTGTTTTAGTTAGATTTGTCATGTTCTCCCCTTTATTTTGATGTATAATATGTCCAGATAAAGTGTTCAGCCATCAGTGCTGCTTCCCTTAAATGTTTATCTTTCCACAAAAATGTGGCAGAGCCTGAAATTCTGGAGCGTTGGTCATTAAACAAAGCCCTCTGACGTCAGAGCTCTCCGACACATCCGCGCTCCCCTATATAAACCAGCCCTGTCTCTTACTCGGGGCTGGTCGGTAACTTTTCTCCCCACTCATGCTGCCTGCAAGCTGGACAATGCCTTTCGAGAACTGAGTGTCGTATCTGCTGCATCAATTACATTCGACACAAGCAACAATAAATATTGAAACCACAAATCCTTGCCTTTGTGATGTCTATTCACCAACCACAAGAAGATTTCCTACAATATCACTTTGAGAAACGGCCCTTCCTGTAGTTTCATGTAACTTTCAAAACTCCAGTGCATATATATATATAGTAGTGAGCTGGACACCTTTTGTTCTGCATCAGAACCTCTTGGAAAGGGCCATGTCTCCATATAATTGTTCTACTGTCCTACCATCAAACTAATAAATAATTATGTGAGAATTCCAGTCTCGGGATCTGGAAGCTATGGATTTCTGCATGCATCTTACATATACATCTCAAATGGAAGACTAATCCTATCTCAGGGCATTTGGGCTATGTGCCCTCTATTTACAGAATATGGAGGAGAGAAAATTACCAGTGACTTTCTCTAGACACAAGGCTAGTCTTAATCAATACAGTTCATTTGGTCACAGATTAGCCACCAAATCAGTCCCTTTCCTACACTGGTCCTTATCAGACAGGGTTAGTCAAATTGGCCATGATGAATTGTCTGATGAACTGTATGATTATCATTGTGGTGCTGTCCTAAAAATGGATCTGAATCCAGTAAAAAGCTTGAGTTTGAGTGTCAGCTCAGCCTTTAGACAATTTAGGTATGATGAGGAATTAAAGTAGGACACGCACATCAAAAATAATTAATAATTCTCCGTTTTTCAATACTTTTTCTCTCTAAAACTTATCCATGGTGCCTATCGAGTCAATTTTGCGAAGAAAGAGCATTGTTCTGTTACCGTGAGCCTATGTAATATGACGCAATAAAGAGAGCTAGAGGTACCGGGTTTGGCTCTTGCGTCCAAAATTATTCCCCTTCCCCGATCAGCAGAAGCCTGACAAAAACACTGACGTCACTTATATTCCGGCAGGTACAGACACCTCTACCTGACAATGTATTATTCAGCTTTTAATTAAGGTTGTGGTATTCCAAATTCAAACGTAAAGTAAAGTTTAATAGTGTAAGCCACAAAAAGTATTCTGCATTTTTATTGCCTCAGCATGATTTTATTTGGCACATCTGATCTACTGTTCACAGAGGAATTAAAACATTCACATTCATACCAACATGCTATCACCCGTCCGCAGAGCACTGGCTAGACAGCTTGGCCATGTGGCAAGAACGTATTTGACGTAAGCTTATGGCCGCCACGCGCACAGTGGTTGTAACAATTCGGGCTTTGGATAATGTAACCCTGTGGGTTGTCTGGGGCGTTATATCATTATGACAGACACTTGAAAGACTGTTTTATTGGAATAATAGGGTATCGTATGGTTTAATATGGTCTGTAGGACGGTGCAGTTTTACTTTAAGAGAGTTATAATTCATTTAATATCATTTGTGGTGATTTATTATCATTTAATTAATGACTATGACAGGCAAATATCCCAGGACTGTCCCAGCCATTGCTTAAAGTTAGTTCAGGCGTCAGGGCCAAGGAGAGGGGTTGGGTTAGGTTGAAGTAAACGCATTCTTTGGGAGGAATTCCATATGTGTGCCAGAAAGATTTCTGCATGCAACACACCGATCCAACAACATACCCTAACCCTAACCATAACCCTAACCCAGGCTCAGGGTTAGGGTTAGGGTCAGAGTAGGGTTAGGGTTAGGGTATGTTATTGGTTCGGTGTATTGCTTGAGGAAATCTTTCTGGCACACATATGGAATTCCTCCCCATTCTTTGGACAGGACCTTTTCTAAAGGGCTGGAAAATAGATGATTCTTTTATTTCTAGACTAGACGGTCTAGGACTCGACTGAGAGAACACTGAAAAGTGAAAACTGAAACTCGTAACTGTAACACTAACAGCTGACACTCATCTGATCGTGTGCTTTCTCTTGCCAACCCTAAGCCAGGCAGTAGGCGGGGGAGTCCCGAGATATTGCAATCTAGTTTATATCACTTCTGAATAATATTAACATTAACCTTTAAGCCACTGCTCTACATCGTGCTCCTCCCAATGTTCGAACTGTATCAGGGCGAAGTAAGCCATTTTGATTGGGGCGTTATTCGCGTATGTGTATTGTGTTGTGTTCCGGGCTGCCACTATGATTTTTGCCATTATTTTAGCTTCCAAGACCAAAATTCACTATATTTCATTATACACTCTTTTCATTGGGATTCACTACTCATTCATTGTAGATCATAGTGTATTGCTATAGAATGCACTGCCATTTTGTTAAAATTCAGTACATTTGACATGCTTAATTTTGCATGGATTGCTAAATAGTGTGTTGTTGGTTTTTTTTTGTGCGTGCTGATGCTAAGGAAACATTATCTCAAATTACGTTAATTTGTTACCACCAGATTTTATGCATACACACACACACACATATATATNATATATATATATATAAGAGACACTAATGCACGTATATTCAGAGGCATTCTGTTCTTGTTTAAAGTTTAATTCTCATTATATCAATTTAAGAAGCAGCCTTTCCTTTAGTTTCATATGATATATTGCTGAGGCAAAAATACTTTTTTTTAACATATGTCTTTTAAATGTATGTGTGAAACCTGATGGCGAAGTAACAGGTATATTTTGAAATAATGCTGTCTTAACATCATCATTCATAAAATAAAGAAACATATTATTTGGCATTTACTATGCGCAGTTTTGCATGCCATAATGAAGGTTTACTGTATTAAAAATAGGGCAGTATACATTACAGTAATGCACTGTAATTTACAATGATATACTAGTGGAGCCTCTTAAACTCTCTGAAACTATATGCGCCTTTAACATGTCATTTAAATGCATGCTACAATTATTAGAAGAGCAGGTAAACAGGATAGTTTTTCATTTTATTTGTAATCTAAATCAGTTTTCAATTTTATCAAGATTCAAGGTACCGTTTGCTTTATTGGTAGGCCTTTTTTTTTCTTTAGCCAATTCAGAGAAGAGCAATATCCTTTTAAAAATCATATATATATAAATATATACAGAAATCACAACGCTTCATAGTCTGCTGCACTCAGCCCCAACTGCTCAGGTCCATTTTCACTTGATTTGTCATTACTTTAGAACAGAAAACCTCTTCCAGTAACTTTCACACACATACACATAAACCAATACACACACTGACACAGTCACCCTCACATACACCGATGCACATACAGAAATATACATACATACACAAACATGCAAGCACACACAGACATGCACGTGCACACACAAACACACACACAAACACACACACACACACACACACACACACACACACACACACGCACATATATATATATATATACACATACACACACATACACACACACACACACACCCACACACACACACACAAACACACAACACACACACACACACACACACACACACACACACAACACACACACATACATTCACACATTCACACAGACCACTGACATTTGCCTATCTGCCTGATTAAACCAAATCTCAGTCCATTCACTATAAGATAAGCCTAAATCAACAATAAAGTAGGGAGACAAGTAAACAAGTAGTTAATATTGCTAATGCAAATGTACAAAATGTAAGTAGAAGATGCTGTCAAGACGATTCCAGTTAAAGATAAATGGTCACACAGAGGTGATGGGACTGAATTACATAAAGTTGTCATTTTTTGAATGACTAAAATTTCTGTTTATTGAAGGAAACCAGATAGTCTGCGATAACATTTAAACCATATGATACCCCATTATTCAGATTTTAAAAAGTATTTCAAGTGTCTGTGAACATGACGTAATACCTCTGCCAACCCTAGGTAACCCATATGCTTACATCATGCAAAGTCTGGATTCTTATTCCCACTGCGCAATACTGTGCATACAGTAGTCATAAGCTCATGTCAAATGAACTCTAGGCACACGGCCAGGCTGTACAGCCAGTTCACAGCAGAGGGGTGATAATGAATCTTTAAGTCCACTGTAAGCCAAAGATATTTCACACAAATTATGCTGGGGCAATAAAAATGCAGAATACTTTATCTGACTTACATGGTCGGATTTCATATTTGACTTTGGATAACTTGAACCTTAAATATAAGCTACATAATACAGTATCTGATAAAAGTATGAGTCGCCAGTGGAACTTAAACGTTGACACGTACGTCAAAAATAATTTTATGTTTTCCAGTACTTTTTCTCTCTGAAAATTATATATGGTGCATACCGAGACAATCTGGCAAAGAAAGAGCATCGTTCTGTTACCGCATGTGTGAGTAATATGACGCAATAAAAACAACTGGGTGACCAGTTATTCCCCTTCTCCGAACGGCAAAAATGATGACGTTGCTGAAGTTCCAGCAACTACAGACACCTCTATCTGACAATGTATTATTAAGCTTTCCATTAAGGTTCAAATTTAAAGGTAAAGTTTGAATGTGCAAGCCAGGTAAAGTATTCTGCATTTTTATTGCCTCAGCATGATTTTGTTTGACAGAGCTGCCGTTTACAGTGGAATTAAAAGTTTCATACAGACGTATCATCACCTGTTCTCAGAGCTACTGTCAGGTCACCACACTTTGTCTGGACTAAATTACGTCACTTCAACAACACCGAAGTCACCACTTCAACGTTTAGGATGGTCTAACATGAGTATTTTTATTTATTTTCTGTTTAAAGTTGGACACACACATTAAAAATAATTTTCTTTTTTATGTACTTTATTCTCTTTGAGAATAATCTGCAGTGCTCAGCAAACCAATTTTGCAAAGAAAGAGCATTAATCGTTCTGTCATCACACATGATGCAATATGTTTGGTCCTCATTTGAAAATCTTTTTGTCCATGTTGAATAAGGAGAATGGCATTCACTGTATTCAAACTTCAACCCATTTATCCTGTGGGATGTGACAACTGAATGATTACAGTTTATCTGCATAAAGGTGCAAACACCACAGTGGTTAACGTGACGGTGTAGTCACGTTAACGTGAGAAGAGCTACCAACAGAGTGGCTCTCGTTGATGTCCCGTTAACGTGACGTGAACCAGAGGGAGGAAAGACAGAGAGACAGAGTCAGAGGTTATAGAGAGAGAGAGAAAGAGAGAGAGAGGAGGCAAAAAGAAGAAAGAGACAGACAGACACCAACAGAGAGAGACAGAGTGAGAGAGCGAGAGAGAGGAAGCATGCGAGAAAGAGAATAGATAAACAAATGATGGATTAAAAACAATGTCACTTAGCGTCCAAATTAAGTTTTTTTTCCAATCTCACTCCATTGCTTATTCAAATACATTCTATTGCAATAATTGTTGTTTATCTTGTCGAATAAAGCTGGCCGCTTTTGTACCTTTTCAATTAATCTTTCAGAAGAGTCCATGATTTTCTTTGGATTTGCCGGAAGAAAGTCGGGAGGTTTTTATTGCAACTGTAAAATGGTCTCGTGAATTTTTTCTGCCGCGAGGTAGTAGATAGCCGGTAGGATGACGCGAGGTAACCACTCTGGCGCTAACGCATATTTTGGTAGTGGTAAATAAGATCTCCCGGTAACACACTTCACGGGACGTTAGGTCACAGACGTCAACTGTCGGTAACGTGTAGAAAACGGATGAAAATGCTGATCAAGCCAAGCGAAACACATCAAGTAATTCAGACGGGGTTAATTTTTTTCATCAGACTTCAAAATCAGTTTGGCCAGTAGCCTGCCTCCTAATAGGGCCACCATCTTGTTGTTGTTGTTTTTTTTTAAACAGCCTTGCAACTTTTCACCAGATCTATTCCATTGTTTGCATTTTCTTGCCCAGACGACTTAAAAATAATTATACTAGAGCTATTGAAAAATCTTCAGGGGTGGCAGCCATGGTATGTATACATTAGCACAATGGAAGTGATGGGCTTCTTAGATGATTATATCGAATCAATTTGTGCTTCATAACGAGTATCAATTATCACGAGAGGAAATATTGCGCACAATTCTGAGTGGCACGCCTAAATGAACGCGGGACTTGTATCAAACTCGTCTCCCAAAAGTTCGCTACCGATGCGCCGGGTTATCGGTAAATTCTACAAAAACATGTACATCGGTATTCAAGTCGTACTCCAACTTAGTAATTTCGAATTTAGTATCGGAATGTCCGTTATGATAAAATTCATTTGACGGGAGGCTCGACAAAACGGTTACCCAGAACAAAATGTCGCTATTTTCAAAAAGGAAGACAAGCCATTTTACTCTATAGCTCAGACATCAAACTATAGATGAAATAAAATACAACAATGACTTGGCAATATCTAGGGATTCTCCCACGTAAAGCTTGCTTTAGGATTAGGGCAAAACAAACAAGCTTGTAATAGTCTTTATACGGTATCATTATCTAGGAACGATATCACGTGTGTTTCTCTTTCCTAGCCCTGCCCTGAATCCTCAGCCAATCATTAGATGGGAGAGGGACATTGCAGTAACGTTTACTCGGTGAAATTTCTATGCATGTCTACTATTCTTTAATTAAAAATCCGTTGAACTTTCTTCAAAAGCAAACTCTATTTAGGTACATACACGTCATTAAAAGAAAATACTTAAGAAAACATTTAAATGTCAGTCAGCTTGTTGAACCATTGGTAGGTGATTTGAACAATGCACATAATCACAAAAAATATACCCCATATTAAAGCTATTTCGACTGAGGGCTGCCTTAATTTCATGTTTAAAAAAAGCATTTAAATGTTGACCAATATGTTGAAATGTCGGAGTGTGCTCTGAACAATGCACAAAATCATATTACATATGCCCCAAATTATCCAAACCATTATACCTGTGGGCTACTCTTTTTTTTTTTTCATGAATTGTTAAAGTTAGATTTTTCTTTTATTTTGCTGATGAAATTGAGGATGATGACAGTTATATTTTATGTGGGCTGGGAAGCAGTTTGCTAAATATGTTCACTTTCATTGCATATGTACCTTGTGCTATGCTGGGAAAAAGCTTTTCATTTAAGATTTGTTTTCGTTTAAGGTGAGGTTTTTGTCCTGGATGATACTCAGCCTCTGTCGATTTAACTGCAACACAATCAAATTCCTTCCCAGATTGCCATTACTGTATATGACGAATTTAATACTGAAGTTGAAGAATTATTTTTCTTGGAGTTAGCAGATCAAATTTCATTTTCAGTCAGCACTTAGCAGGCTTTTATTTACTTTGTATGCCATGTCTCATTGTTAGGTATTAAATTCTGTCTCGGTAACATTAAGAGACCTTTATGCCTATGACATCTAAATGAAACTAAAATCTCAATGACCAACGACGATGAACCATATTCGCTGTTTTCTTCGGTTTGCTCTAGTGTTATTTCTTCACGGCTATGCATTTTCTCAAGTTTTACAAGAAAAAATAATTCCGGGGGTAAAAAAATGCCTTAGCACCATAACGGAAATAGCTTGATTGTCTCCCCATCTTGACCTCTGACCTATTTATGCCATGCGCGACTTTAGGACACTGAAAGACCGCAATTTTGAGCTGAGCTGACAAAACGCGCAAACTTACCGTTTGTGATCCATGAGTGAGAGTTTTCTTTAGATGTGTTTTAAAATTCAGATTTAAGGGTATGATTTGGCTGTTGTATATTTATGTTATCCAGCTAGACCGTGAACAATCCGTTCTATTGAGTTTTTAATGTCAATCATGCTGTCGCTGATGAAGACTGAAGAATAGTGAATTAAATGAAAACTTACCTGCCGTTAGTTCAATGGATACTTCATTTTCATCACTAGTCTAGTCTAGTTTTGGCCGGATTTTCAGCTAGGCCAACCTTTAACATGCTAGCCAACCAATTCTGTAACACCCCTGATGGGCTATAGATCTAGATCTAGACTAGCATTGAAACAGTGAACCATGGCCATGTGTTGTTGTTTTTGTTTTTTTTCTTAGGCAATATCCTGTGTGCTTTTTAAATTTTTGTTGTTTGTGTCTTTGTGAAGTGAAAAGGTTTGGTGGGGGAGAGAGGGGTTTGATTTGGCAAGGGGGTGTAAATGTAAATTTCAGATCAAAATGAAAAAGGATGACAGTATGCCATGAATGACAGGGAAGGATTTCCAGCTATGTCGAAGGACAGCACCGCAACGATAATAATACAATTCATTTAGTCATAGACAGGTCATGGACTAGATCAATATTTCGACTAAATCGGTGCTGTTGTTAGAAAAAGCCGGATTTCCATTCTACAGACCAGGTGCAGTGAGTTAGTTGCGTCGCCACTAAAGATCAGTTTTACCCAGACGACCCAGTTCATTAGTTCATTTAGTTAGTGAAATAACCAGAGTAGTCCTATCATGAGAGACAACAAAACTACAAGTGGGATGCCATCTATAGTGACCCAAAAGATATCCTCAGTACTCAGCATCTCATCTCACCCTTTGCTTGAACACTGACACTGATATTCTCCAATAACTTTGATTTCAACACAACGTAACACTGTTTTCATCTTATGAGATTAGCTAATGTCTTTTTAAATGGTTAGATAAAGATTATCAAGAACTGTTGTAGGATAGTTTTGCTCTTACAGTCCATTTGGTCTTAGATTAATTGCCAGATGAATGCTGTGTCATGGCTTATTTGTGTGAAACTGCAGCTCTCCATTTGCATTGTCTAGTAGGTCTGCCAGCTCTTTCTTTCAAATTAATATTCCATTCAACAGATATAGTGAATTTTGTCCCTTGAAACAACAATGATCAGGCATACTTGATCACTATCAATATCATAATAATAATAATATGTTCATTGCCATTCTTTCTTTTCAATCAGAACTGCTGCCATCCCTGTGCCGACAAGTCAGACAAGTCATGAAATACGTTTTGGTAACCGGTGGTGTGATAAGTGGGGTGGGGAAAGGCATCATTGCCAGCAGTATTGGAACCATCCTGAAGTCACATGGTATACGAGTCACCAGCATAAAGATTGACCCCTACATAAATATAGATGCAGGCACATTTTCACCCTATGAGCATGGTAAGAGTAAGATTATGATGTTATAATGTTGTGTAAACATCTTTGCAGTAAATATGGAATGGTTGCAGTGAACGATGATTAGTATGAGATTCTAACCTTTGCTTGTCTCAAAATATATGCTTCAAGAATGGAATAGAAGTTAAAAGGGATGCAAGCATACTGTGCCATTTTTTAAGCTGAAAGATAATAATCTGCTGTGAACATCTTCATTATAGAATGTTAGCTTCAGTGAGAACCTGCTGCCCTGTTAAAAATACAGTCTAAATAATATGTTTATATTAAAAATGCTTAGACTATCACAACCCTTCTCAAAATAATATCTGTGACCCCACGGACCTTCATCCTCTGACATGACTGCTTCAGAAAGGAGTTGAAATTTAGTTTGCACTCCAGGGACTTTATTAATTTGGAGCAAAGAAAGAAACATGTTACTTCAATATTTAGCTCTTACTAGATAAATCCAGTTGCTACAGCTTGGTTCCAGGACNACGGGCGAAATAAACGCATCAAATATTAACCAATATAAAATAAAAATTGACAAGCACATACTTTGATAACTGAAATTCATGTTGTTATGGATATAATCTTTCTTGTCAAAGTGGATTTGGAGTTTCAAGGCTTTCAAAATCATTGTCAAGTCTTGAAGGCGCATACCAAACCCAGCCGCCCGATCCATCGCAGCACAGGTGAATTTTCGCCCCGCCGAGGAGGTCATGACCTGTAATTTGATCCGAGCAGCCGTAGTTAATGGGAGTTGGTCTGGGTAACTAAAAATCGAGTAGTTCGTCGCCGTGAGGACTCATTACAGTGCATGTAATATGGATCACTGCACAGCCTATAAAATTGGCATGATTTAAGACCAAGATTTTTCTCTCCTCACCATGAATTTTATATTTTGTTCTTTATTGTATTGTTAGTTTTCAGGTCATTTCTCTGCTCACAAGAAAACTGAACAGTTATTAAATAAAATAAGTTTATTTAGATCACAAGCACCCCATGGTCATGGAATTTTTAAAGTTAGAATTTTTTTGCTGTTGAAATAGAGGATGATGACTGTTATATTTTATGTGGGTTGGGAAGCAGTTTGCTGAATATGTTCACTTTCATTGCATATTACCCTGTGCTAGAATGGGAAAAAGCTTTTCATTTAAGTTTTGTTTTCTTTTAAGGTGAGGTTTTTGTCCTGGATGATGGTGGAGAAGTTGATCTTGACCTTGGCAACTATGAACGATTCCTTGATGTAACCTTGACCCGTGACAACAACATCACCACAGGAAAAATTTACCAAGAGGTCATCAGTAAGGAGAGAAGGGGAGATTACCTTGGAAAGACTGTGCAAGGTAGGTTTGTATCATAATGTTGGGTATAAACAGATGGTGCAACCACTTGCCCAAAAACCCTTGTTGCTTGACACAGCAGTACCTGTATCAGACCAGTAAAGGTGTAAACACAGTGAGATCCGTTTTCTACACGTTACCGACAGTTGACTTCTGTGACCTAACGTCCCGTGAAGTGTGTTACCGGGAGATCTTATTTACCACTACCAAAATATGCGTT
>JAWQUT010000119.1:1647458-1675956 GCA_033807755.1 Ellobium chinense | reverse complement strand
GGGGGGGCACTAGCCCAAACAAACAACAAGCATCACAAATGTTACAAAAATATATTCGCAATTACTTTATGATATTTGTTAGTATCAAATAGTCACTGAATTAGCTACTAATTAAATTGCAATGATACAATAAAAAATTCATCTTTGCTGTCACTTGGAGACATTAGAAGAGCACTCAGAAGAATGTAGAGCTCTGCCAGGACAAAAACAAGGCACTGGAGAAGGTGGGCAGCCAACAAACACACAGACATGAAAAACTGAACTTCTTTACTTCATATCAGCCATATGTCACATTGATGCTTAATGTGGCAGGCAAGAAAATTATATTCTCTACCAGGCTGTCTTTCGTTAAAGGCATGTTAGCTGAATGCTGCATTTAAGACATCACATGCAGTTACAACATTGTGTTTGTGAAATAGCATTATGTG
This sequence comes from Ellobium chinense, assembly GCA_033807755.1. Taxonomy (NCBI): domain Eukaryota; kingdom Metazoa; phylum Mollusca; class Gastropoda; order Ellobiida; family Ellobiidae; genus Ellobium; species Ellobium chinense. The sequence continues at coordinate 1,675,528 of JAWQUT010000119.1, read as the reverse complement.
AGATACAGTGGAACCCGCTTAAGCGGGACACGCGTGAGCAGGACATCCGCTTAAGTGAGACGACTGTGAAGCTCACCGAGTCAATTCTGCGAAGAAAGAGCATTGTTCTGTAACTGTGTGCTTATGTAATATGACGCAATAAGGAGAGCTACAGTTACCGGGTTTGGCCCTTGCGTCCAAAATTATTCTCTTTCCCCGATCAGCAGAAGCCTGTGGCAAAAGCGCTAATGTCACTTTCGTTCCCGCAGCTACAGACACCTCTACCTGACAATGTATTATTCAGCTTTTAATTCAGGTTCCTGGTATTCCAAATTCAAATGTAAAGTTTGATAGTATAAGCCAGAAAAAGTACTTTTCTATGAAGTTTTGTGGAAGTTAGAATAACTTTTTATGCTGGTTGACAAACAACTCATGTGGGTTAAATTGGGGTTGCACCACCATTTTTAAAAGTACATGTCTTTTGTTCTAATTGTTAATGTTTGTGATCTGCAAATTTGCCCACAGTTTAGCAGGCAACTTTTGAAGCCAACTGCTCAGTTCAGTGATAAGGAAAAAATTAAATCCCGTCTAGGATTTCTTAATGAAGATTTCATGCATGTTTTCTTCAGGTAAATCCTGCTGTGGTGGCAGCCCTTCAGGAGAAAGGAATGAGGTTTGTTGGACACAGCGAGGATGGGGAGCGAATGGAAATCATGGAGCTTGATGGTAAGATAATCATTTTGCAGCTGTCTAATGAATCCCATAATATTCAGCATTTAACTTACTCTTACACTGGTTCATGGATAATCATTTTGAAAGACTAATCTGTGCATAGTTATCGTCTTGAAAAAATTTAAGAGAGGTAAAACTTTGGCAGTACAGTGACACTCGAATATAACGAGCACGGATAAAACGAGTTCTCGCATGTACCGAGCAAAATGAAAATCCCATTTTTTTTCCTTCTTTGTAAAAGTAAACTTGCCTTTCATATAAGGAGCACAAAATCCGCTAAACGCGGCCCTAATGAGGTAACCGACCTGCAATTAAGCCCTCGCAACCCTTTCGTCCGCTATAAAACTTTCAGCGGCGAGGAACTCGAATGTTTAGGCTACGTAACAATTGCCAACAATAGGCAAGTCTCACTGTCTCGTCTATGTAATTTACCGGGAGGATTACCGGTACAAACTAGTTGCGCAGTAGGCCAAGAAGCGGGGTAGGGAAGGATGCGGTGGAGATGTGACCATGCCACGGGAGGAAGATGGGATTGATATGCTCGGCTAATCATTGGCCAAGCGTGTTGTTTAGACCAATCATTGCGCTAGGCATTTTTGAATTCAATCATAACAATCGCAGAAATGGTGATTACGATCGGTCAGTCATTCGTTTCTCGACTCTCAACATTTGCATTGCTTTGTTTACACCTGTCAATGATGGAATCGAGGAAGAGAAAATGTCTGTCCTTCGAAACAAAACTAAAAATAATCAAAGTGACCCCTGGGTAGACAAGGCGCTTCCGCTCTACCCGCAGCGAGCAGCCTAGCCATGTTAGATCTAGTATATGGGTCTCCCTGACACTACTGACAGTTTTTACATGATTTTCAGTGGACCATGCGTGTAACGAGCCATCAGTTCTAACGAGCACCGACAGTCGGTCCCGACGACCTCATTACATCCGAGTTTCACTGTATAAAATTGGAATTATGAGATGAAAAGTGAATTATTATACTATACAAAGGAATTTTATGAGACCTTCATTTAAGATTATAGGCATCAGAGAAGTGGAATATCATCAGGCCTAATCATAACAGAATCTTAATTAAGGAAAACACAAGTTGTCACTTTAGACAAGGAACAGTTTGGTGATTTACATATATGTATAGAATTGGCCAAAATTATCAGAATCAAAATGTTTGACCAGGAGGTCATTGCCATCCATGCAGGTAAAGAACAAGATAATAAGAATAAGGGTATTCACAATAATTCATTGATGTGTGTGTGTATATATATATATATATATATAGCAGTGCCAACAATAGGCAAGTCTCACAGTCTCGTCTATGTAATTTACCGGGAGGATTACCGTTGTTCACTGAATCACTGAATCAACTGAATCAACTGAATCACTGAATATATANCAAGATAATAAGAATAAGGGTATTCACAATAATTCATTGATGTGTGTGTGTATATATATATATATATATATATCAGTGCCAACCATAGGCAAGTCTCACAGTCTCGTCTATGTAATTTACTGGGAGGATTACCGTTGTTCACTGAATCAACTGAATATATACGATTTTTATTTTTGTAATCTTGCCTCATAGGTCACCCATACTTTGTAGGAGTGCAGTATCATCCTGAGTACATCTCACGCCCCATGAAACCCTCTCCACCCTACCTTGGCCTTCTCCTGGCATCCATTAACAAACTTCCAGCATATGCTAGTCGAGGGTTCCGTCCATCACCCCGCATGTCCTTTTGTGAAGACTCAGATGGAGACGGAGACATGGATATGAATGGAGATCCAGAGAAGGTTGGGGATGCCACCCCATGAAATGGCACCTGCAGTAGAAACTGACATATCTATGGGTGCAAGTCCATAGCCATATCACTTACAGTCATCATGATGTTCCAGAATGAATCAAGAGATGTGTGAGATAAGCTGTGATACAACATTGTAAAATGAACTTGTCATGATAAGACTTCAGTCTAGTACAGTACCATAAATGGAGCTTGCACCCACTGACATATCAGTGTGTTCTAATTTGCAGGGTTTTGTAAATACATGTAAGTCATTCAAGGCTGCTGCCTCTTTATCTGTGTCTTTATCTTTTTATGTCATTGCCGGGATATCACGAAACTAATACTCCTAAGTGGACTTGGATGAAATTTGATCATGAATGACGGTTTGTAGCCGTCTTACTGTTGAGGAAACTGATAGCAATTCAGAGGCCTTTTTCAGGTTTGTTTGACATGTACTAAATACTCAGCAACATCAGGAATTCACTTACAAGGGCTATCTCTAGCTGAAGATTAGATTTATCAAGTATTCAAGATCTGTATAGATGTGATTGTTGTAAAGCTTGCACGTTTGCAGAGTCAACATTTCCTATGCAAAAACAAGGTTTGATAATAAGCCAACTTTTATTCAGCAAAAATATTCACATTTGGCATATTTCTACAGTATCATTCATACATATGGTTAATCATGACCCAGTCAAGGAAGATTCATGCAAAATTTGAATAAACAACTCTGGCCTGACTGGTTATATTTATTGGAGGTGGAGGGGAGGGAGAAGGAAGGAGACAAGTTATGTCTTGGCATGAGTTGGAAAACACTGAGATTTCCAGAAACTGAGAAGGCTTAAAGCTGACCATTGTTTTTCTGATAAGACAAACTACAATATCTGTGCAACCAAGTCTCTTCTATACCTATTCAACTACTTAATGCAGTCCCCACAGGCCACCCTAATAAGACTACACGCGTGCTAATCGCTTTTTCGCGAGTCAAATCTCATGCCCATTCCTTGACTAGCTGTGACTGCATTCCCCGTTTTCGTGGCTCGCTCTCTCTCGGTGACGTCATATGGCCACAGCTACGTCTGGCTTTCTTTGTTTACCTTTGGTTCGAAGTGGAAGACACTAAAATTTGTGTATCATTCTTTGTGTGTGTGTGTTGTTTTGATCTGTATATTTTCTTGAGATAAGTCTAGTCTATTCTCTTATGTATAGATTTAATGATTACTTTGTGGAATCCATGCCCCTCTCCTCCCAACCACACTGAACTTGACAAATTTTAATGCTAGACGCTAACAATGGGATTTCACGGCACGTCTACTACTCAGAGACATGTCTAGTCACTTTCCATGAGACGGATTGAATGTTAAGTCTCATTTTTTTAACACTCATCCTCACTCATTTGATATGCCGTATTTTTCTCAGAGACAACTTTGATCTCTCTCCACCAATCTCTCTCAATCATATGATTCTTAGAACCAACAAGAAGTTTTGACCACTGAAGAATGCCATTCAGACAAAACCACCATTTGTAAACATAGTATGGGTGCGAAAGGAAAGCCATGGTGAGGCAGGCAATGCAACGCCTACACCTTGGTCTTTAACAGGGACTATTACATAATGAGATGTAATGTTACTGTTGTTACTGATATGAAATTGAGGGGAAAAGATTGAGCTTTTCACTGATGCTTAATTTATGCAGATAGGCTGAGCTGTCATTGAGCAATTGGTTATATAAAGGTGGTCCACGTGTCAAGTTTGCCGGTCTAGCATATGCGCTAGGTACTCCTTCTATACATAGACTAATCATATCGATAGGGATTCCACTGATATTTTTTTTTTTGTAGTTCGAACAAGTAAACAGTTCTGGGTCGAAATCGTCATCTTCTTCGGACAAAAACTGTATCGCCGCCACATTGCACCTGCAAGGCTGTGACTAGCCTGTGGCTTCCTGACGTCACACCCTAAGAGCGGGTACAATCATACCTCAGAGGCTGAGCTCGAGGACGCTACTATCCAGGTCATTTAAGCGGGGTTAACCTTTAAAAAGATCACAAAAAACAAAATTGGTGCTGGACTTGACAGTTATGTAGCAGAGCCTCAGTTTAAGGAATAAAATGCAGCCGATTTAGATCAAATAGAATACTGTCATTACGTAGGATCTTTTATTTGATTGAGCCTGCAAGTCAAGATGACCAACATAATCAATATACTTTGCTGGAAAGAGTTTTGTTGTAACTGAATAGTGAATGTGGGTTTCAGTATGTCATTGGCTTTATAGACCGGTGCAATTAGAAGATGAATCTCCCATTCTGTTGACCTGCCACTATGTTCTGGATAAATTGTACAATATTCATCATTGCCGAAGTGGGGTTGGGGGNGGGGTGGGGGGGGGGGGAAGAGGTTGTGTGTTTTATTAAAATGTCAGCAAGGTACGAACTTGAAAAGAGTTTTCTACTATATCAAGATGTTACTTAATGTGGGTTTCACCGTCAGTAGTTTTATATACCAGTGCCATTAGATGAATCTCCTGTTCTGTTGACCTCCCATGGTGTTCTGGATACATTGTACATCATCCATCACTGCTTTTTTTTTGTTTTTTTTTGTTTTGGAGGTGGGGAGGGGGTTGGCCTTTAATGAAATATCAAATGACCATAGCAGTGTCCTGTACAGAAAGGACTACGCTGGAAAAAAAAAAGACATGTTAAGGACAGCAAGTGTTAGTCCTGCAGCTGCCATTCTGTAAGTGTCATCTGGTTTCAGCATATGCTTATCTGGCGGAGTTGGAAGAGGTGCATATTTTTACTGCAGCATTTTAGAATGAATAACCCATTCCACTATATTTTCATTTTGACTATTTTGAATGAATTTTTTTTTAACATTGGCTTAGAAATAATGTGACTAAATGTTGCTTTCATCATATATATAAATATGTCAAAAAATTGTATTTGACATGTTAATGGCCTTGGGACTGATTATCACAAATCTATTTGCTGAGACATTTAGGACCTAAATAATTTATTGGTTCTCTAAAGAAACAAAAATGCATATTCCATAATCATTAAATTGTTGTAAATGTATGTACGTGTATGTATTATGGCCTAAGAATGGTCTTGGGTTTTAAAAAGAAAGGAACTGAACCATGACTCTCATGAGTTGTAGAACAAGATACAGCAGAACCTGGATAAAGATAAAGTATGCCCTTGGTGCCTGGAAAAGAAATGCTGATTATTAAATTATACTTAATATTGAATTTCACCTCGTTAATGACATGACAGTAATGTATCTGCACATGTGACATTCATACTTAATAACAGGGTTTACTTCTTAAATGAATACTCACTATCAAGGTTCCACTGTATAATATTGTAACACTTCAGACTTTTATAGGCTTCTAACAGGGTCATCTAGCATTTTTGTCCCAAGTGCTGTAAGAGCTTCTTTTGTGGAGTATTGATGTAAATAAGGTCAGTTGACCCAACTCAGTCCAGTTTCAGTTTTGTCAGTTTTAGTCAGCTGTTTGGTGACATTGTATTGTGAAAATAAAAGTATGCTACTCAACTGTAAATTTGTTGGATGTTTATTTGAATATTGGAATGATAAAAAAGCCCCTCTGAAATAAACACAGCTTAAATGAACACATTCTTTGGTCCTGGATTCTTTCGTTGCGCCTAGTTACAGTAAAAAATGAACCCTTCTTAAAATGCACAGGTATTTCTGCTACTCTGCAGTTCAGTTTAAGCACACTCCACTGTCATTTCAGCAAGATTGGAAAGAGAAAATGAGATTCCTTACACAAAGATGAATAAGCAATTTTACATGAGTGGCAGCAGTTTTAAGTATACAAATTTCATTTAATGGCATAAAACAAATGAAAATAAGGATGAGGGGACAAAATAAATCTGTGCATCAGTACAGTTCATGCATTGTAGTACTGTATCTGTAATTCTCACATTTATACTCATCAAAGGTGGCAAAACATGTAACTTTACATGTAGTGCTCTGCGCCGAGTTAAGAAAATAAAAGGCAAATTCACCGACTTTAATCCTCCAAAGTTCCATTTGTCTGTGATTTCATAGAAAACCTCAAAGCTTTTTGTTTACATAAAGGAGGGATAATCAAACTTTTTGTACGAAGATGGACATGATGTTATCTACCATTATCAAGTAGCAGGTTCCAAGTCGAGAAGCAATGCTAAGCTGTCACGTGTATTAGATACATGTAACAGACCTAACCTTTGATTAACCCTGCCAGGCGTTTTATTTTTATTTGTATTTAGAGAATTCTGTGGGGCAAACTGTCTAAAAAGTATGATGCATAAATATATCCATACATCTTAGAGGAGGGGTCACTAAATTGCAATATAGAAAGTGTTTTGCTTAACCATGAATGCCTCCAAAAGCAATTCAAAAGTGTCATTTGTTTGTGTGCTTGTTCACGTGAAATAAGACAATAGTATCAATGTGTTGCTAAGAAGAAACATAATCATCAATGTTCTAGGATTTCATGTTTTGAAAATATTTTAAAATGAAGAAAAATGCATAAAATTATCCACGAGTGCCTTTAATGGTCAAGGGCTTTGAGCATTTCTCCTTCATACATATGTTCACTTCAGCCTGCAAGTGTTCTTGATCCACTAGACAAAATCTTGGGAATTTCCCATATTCTTGGACAAGTGTTCAGAGCATGATTAAGGAAGTGAGAGCACTCTTGGAAGAGTCCTTGGTTAATACTGTATTTACAAACCTTCCTCCCTAACATCACTCTTAACCTAATCACAACTAGGAGAGTCCCAGGATTTCGTCGAAAGAACATAGTGCATTTAGTAAATGAAGTGGCAATGTATAAAGCAACTTAACAGATTCATCACAATTTATTGATAATGTACCATTACACACATTGATGAGCATTCAATAGAGACACTGACTGTTGGAATAAGGTAGACGAGTCCAAGACTAAAACTAAAAGAGGCTTTGGTGCCCTTGGCACCACGCACAACGGGAAGTTTGAAAGGAAAATATTGTTATTTGAAAAGGATTAGCCTGGTCCTCTTCATTTTAACTTCACTAATTTCCATGCATTGATGAATCTGACTGGGATAATACACACCTTTTGAAAAGAAGATTATGTAAACAAAACCATTCCAATATAACCAACTCTCACTGTATCTATTTCTCAGAATTGTTTAGTATTTTTTTTTTTTCTCATCGTGGAATCATGACAGAAACAGGCATTGTAATGGAAACTATGTGTTACCACAGGTGAAGATACAGGAGTGCAGATCGGATAATCACTACTCCAGGGAACAATAAACAAAGTAAAAGAGAAGCAGGGACTTGCAAATTTTCCCAGCAAACTGTCATACAGTGTTCAAATAACACAGCAAAATTAAATAGGCTTTGACCCAAATTGAGCTTTTAATGACAACATAAATGGTATCATCTGCGCTTGTTAAAACATTTGTCATGTCAAATTTATTCAGTTACAAATTAAGGGAGAATCTGGTCATGTGCCAATACTATTACTGTTATCATTTTGATCATCTGAGTTATTTCCCATTCCAATAAACATAAACTTGCACACGTAACTTCCTACACAGTCTCTCCTTCCCACTTTTCCCATATCTCCCCCCAAACTGTCATATAAAACAAATGAAAATGGGAACCCATACTCATCATGCAAGGAAGGTAAAATATTGATAACAAAAGTTGCAGAATGCTTTAACTCTCTCAGATCCAAGGGTTTTTCAGACACATGTATCTTCGTGCTCAACCGAGCTGTATTCATTTATCAATTCTCATGTTGAAGGATATCAATCATATAAAAGCACATTACATATCATTTCGTAGGGTATTTAAAAAGCCTTTAATAATTGAGAAAGATGAATGAGCTATCTTCACTTCTCTTTGACTGGTGATTGGCTTAAAGTGATTGAAAAAGTAGATTTCAGTCCTGGAAATGACAAACACATTCAAAGATGGCAACAAATAGGTATAAAAAGTAAGGACAAAATGCAAAATGGTAATTATCATTTTAAAATACATCCATTTTGAGTTTCAAGCAATTTTCATAAGATGTACAAAGATGCCAATATTTCTAGAAGATGTGAGAAGTTATATTCAGTTATTAAAACTGAATGAAAATGGTGCTAATGAGAATATTGTTTGATGAATAAACAATGTATACTGAAGAACCCGCAACAGAGAAATCATAATGGAAGTTGGATAAACTTTCATACTTATTTAAAGTTCATGAAATAATATCCACACATGGGATTCCAATGATCTGACATACAATGAAATATGTATGACTTTTGAACACTTCACAAGATTATCTGTACTCAAAAAAAAAAAAGGTTTCAAAAACACTTATTTTGGAAGTTGCTCTTGGTAACCTATTCTTAAACTGGCTGTTGTCCTTTTTTTCCCCACATTTTTCCCAAATGAAGGCTAATAAAATGTTCTCCAGATCCATAATAACAGTTTATCAAGGGTGGACTGTGTATTTATCAAAAAGTGTGCACATATTGTCAATTTCTTTATGCCATATATCACTGCCCACATAATAAAGTCTTACCAAGTCCAATTTCAGCAAAAATCAATTTTTCATGGAAATCTTATGGTCAGGCCCCTCTTCACTCCCTCACAAATATTAGACCTAGAATTCCATTTGTAAGTATACAAAAACTAATAATAAAAAATGCTGTGGCACTGACCTCTTAATCTGTCATGCCCACAGCTAAAGCAAAATTAAACCTCCTAATCCTTTAGCAGTTTCATCATGCATGAAAGGTGCTCCACCTATCAGAGCAGGAAAAACTTAATTATTTCCAAATCACAGGTCCTATGTACTCAAACTTTTCTGCATAAGTATATTTTTGCTCTTAGACATACACTGCCTGATATCTCTTCCTGATAATTTAAGATGATTGGCAAGTTTCATGACCCCAAATCCACACTATAAAACCTTCAAATTTTTTAGACTTTCATCATGCACATTTCTCCTCTCCCAACTAGCAAGCAAATCTTGTTTAGGTTTAGAGAAAATGGTTTTTTCCCTCCACTGTAAAATTTTCACGATCAGTTCTGTGAGGTTATGTCATGCGGACGACATAACCACTTCAGATTTATATTCATAAGAAAAATTGTGAAGGGGTTTGATGACATAAAAAAACATAGACTACAAAATATTTTTATGATAATATTCAAATAAGTATGAAATTCATATTTGTGGATCCAAGAGAGTCAAGGTGCTTTGTATTCAGCATATTTCACAACATCTATGTCATACAGGCAAAAAGAGCATGGCTTTTTCATAATAGGTTCTTGTACAAAGGATTTTTTTAATGCAAAAGGAAACAGAATGCAACATGATCATCTCCTTTGCACAGAAATTTATTGGTCCTCATCTTTCTTCATGTGGTATGTGCATCTGCACACATAAAGTTTATTAAGAAAACTATTTACCCAAACATTATTCTGAAACAGTCTGCAGGTCCCACAGTGACAGGTGGTGAGATAAGTCCTGTGATACTGCAAAACATGCTCAATATGAAACAGTTTTAGAGTCTTTGCTTTGTACCGAGCATGTTCTGCTGTCAGCATGTTTCATATTTTGTTCCGGTAATGAATACCTCAAACACATTTTTCCACTTCAACAAAATACAGAAATACACATTCACGTGTGCACAGTGGGGAAATGGATAACTTCATTCATGATTTTTATCTACACTGGACAGTACCTCCTGGCATTTCTGAGGATAGAAATCAAGAAGAAAATATAAATGTGCTTCACAGAGGCACAAATGACATACTTTCATCCCATAATGTATTTGCCATGGTTAACAGGTGGGCATGCATTTCAAAAATAATTTTCCATATTTCAGTATTTTTGCCTCCCTGCGATATATTGTGCCCAGCAAATTAATTTCTCAGAGAAAAAGTATCGTTCTGTTACCGCCCGCGTGTGTTTTATGATGCAATAAGGAGGGCTTGAGTGACCCAGATTTGCTGTGCATGCAGGTGTGATAGATAATAATAATATGTGGCTACAAAACGGCATTTTTGTTTTTCAGAAAAGGTCACATGATCTTGGGGGGCATCTTAGAAAATTATTACTTTTGCCAAAAAAATGTGTATGTCATGAGAAAAAAAAATATATTAAATAACTAATTTTGATGAAACAATCACTGAATTGAAGAACAAAGGCTGAATAAAGCATGCAAGCAAAAAAGTGAGATGTCCTGTTAGCATATACTCAAATGTTTCATCATCATATCTTATACTCAAAAGTTTCATTATCATATCTCTTTGTTTCACAGCCCATCAAATCTATAGCCAAATGTGGAAAAAACGTTCCACTGAAGTCCACAGGCTCAAACCTTGTTGGGTGCATTACTATTTTAGTTCTGTCTGTAACCCTGTCCTAAAATTCTTGAATTTGAGGAGGGATAAATGTAATTTTCATCACATACTGACCATTTCCAGTCACTATGCCCATCATCTGCACATGCCCCCTTCATCTAGCCTTTAGTCCTTGATGGTAATTGTTAAGGGTTTAAAATATTCATTACCAATACCTTAAGTGCCTTTTGTGTGCGAGGGGAAGCTCTTGTTAAGGCTGTCTCTAGTAGACTCAAAGTAGTTGCCAAGCTGGGTTTGGGAACTTCATCTGGGATAGACGACACCAAATAATAAGGCCCTGCTCTAAACAAACACAATTCTTCAAAATTTTTGAAAAATGTCTTTACCAATTCTGATATTACATTTTCCAATAACAAAATATCATTTTAAAAAACCCAGTGAAATTTTATACATTCACTGGTCTGGTATAACATGATCGTTTTGATCACAACAATATTTTCTACTTGATCATAAAACAACAACAGCAGACTCTAAAATTCAGACCTACCGAAATCACTGATTATTAAATATGCTACATGGGTCTGACTTTGTCAAACTGCACAACATTCCGATACTGCATCCATGAAAAAAAGTCCCAGTCAAATAGTAATACAAGCCAGTCTAAAGTTGTGAAAATAAAAATCATATTTGCTATTGCTTTGAGGTAATATACAGCATCACAGTTTGGTTGACAGCATTTCTGAAAAGAGAAGTAAACAACTAAAATTTTGAAATAAATTCTGTCATACTTGCTGTGTTAAGCTTCTGAAGGTAGGGGTGTGCTAACAGCTCATCAGTCGTTGGTCTTTGTCGCACATCACGCGTCAGGCATTTCTGGATAATTACAAAAAATATAAAATAAACCTTCCTAAACCACATAGATTTTCAAGCAAATATAATATCAAAAATATACTAACAGAAGCATCAAGAAGTAGGTTTTTACCATAGTTGATCCAGGAAATAAGCTAGAAAATACAACAGAACAATAGACCAAACAATAATAATAGACTGCTATTGTATAGCACCTGTTCCCCTTGGCAGGCTCTGGGCATTTGGACCTTTACATTCTCTTAGATATGCTTACACATTCAACTAGAAATAGTACAATAAGTATGTAAAATACAGAAACATGCACATCTGCATCCATGATCACAGTTTCACACACATCCCCTTAACCCCCAGATACGTGCTCAAATAGCAGTTAGTCTTGAACATACTGCCAAAGCTCTAAAACCTTACTTTTAAGACATCCATAAGGGCAGAATCTCCTTTGTCAGGGAAAGGTATGGCATAATTTGGGTTGACAATGGCAGCCTGTTTGGCATCCAGCCTCATGTGCTGGAAAGGGGTGTGGCCATATACCATCTGGTACAGAATGCAGCCAAGAGACCATACATCACTCCGCACACCAACCTGGGACAAAGAAATAAATAATTATTTAAGGGAAGGATAACCCTACAGCTGCGATCTGTCCAAAATTTGAGTGATTGTTTATATCTTACTGTCATCAATTCAGTGATAGTTTATAAGCTTCATGAAACTCCAATGTACTGCATTCTCAACAAAACAAAAACAAAAAAAAATTTTTTTTTAAATTTAAAAAAGACGGAATACTGAAGAATGCAGCTTAATATTACAGTGAAACTCGAATATAACGAGCACGGATAAAACGAGTTCTCGCATGTACCGAGCAAAATGAAAATCCCCGTTTTTTTTCCTTCTTTGTAATAGTAAACATGCCTTTCAATTAACGAGCACAAAATCCGCTAAACGCGGCCCTAACAAGGTAACCGACCAGCAATTAAGCAATAAAACTTTCAGCGGCGAGGAACTCGAACGTTTAGGCTACGTAACAATTGCCAACAATAGGCAAGTCTCGCTGTCTCGCTTATGTAATTTACAAACTAGTTGCGCAGTAGGCCAAGAAGCGGGGTAGGGAAGGATGCGGTGGAGATGAGACCATGCCACGGGAGGAAGATGGGATTGATATGCTCAGCTAATGATTGGCCAAGCCTGTTGTTTAGACCAATCATTGCGCTAGGCAATTTTGATTTCAATCATAAGAATCGCAGAAGCGGTGATTACGATCGGTCAGTCATTCGTTTCTCGACTCTCAACATTTGCATTGTTTTGTTTACACCTGTCAATGATGGAATCGAGGAAGAGAAAATGTCTGTCCTTCGAAACAAAACTAAAAATAATCGAAGTGACCCCTGGGTAGACAAGGCGCTTCCGCTCTACCTGCAGCGAGCAGTCTAGCCATGTTAGATCTAGTATATGGGTCTCCCTGACACTACTGACAGTATTTACATGATTTTCAGTGGACCATGCGTGTAACGAGCCATCGGTTCTAACGAGCACCGACGGTCGGTCCCGACGACCTCGTTACATCCGAGTTTCACTGTATAACTTTACAAAGAAGGATTATAATAGCAATTATTAAGTTCATCATTAACATAACAAATAACAGCATAGTATTAGTGATTAGTAATATGGCTGCTCAAAGGGCTTGTGAGACAAAAGAAACCCACCTTGTACTTTGGTTTGGGATCTGTAGGGCTAGCACTAATAGCCATGAGTGCTTCAGGACTCATATAGCTGGGGGTTCCTACTTTGTTCTCTTTCATCACACTGGTGCAGTCCTGTTGCAACGAGTTGGCAATACCAAAGTCAATCAGCTTCACCTCACCAGAGACCAAGATAAAGTTGGCTGGCTTCAAGTCTGAGTGGATAACTCCTGACAGGAAACAGATGCTATGGCTTATTTTGTTTTCACTATCATGTCTCAGAACAGAAAGCAACAGTCCACCTAAAGATCGTAACTATTACATTTAGTGCTGCTGATTATTTTTATCTGGCAATACCCCTTCAATCTAGTTCACCACCATTATGCACACTATTTGCAAGTCACTTAGGGGCTGAAAAAAGAATTATCTGACTTGCTTGGAAAAGCTTACTAAAATATTGAGTAAATACAGATGAGCTTGCCAAAAGCTGCTTTCATTCTTGAATATTATCTTCTACATTCCTCTCTGATTTTACACTCACCTTCTTTATGCATAGCATTAACAGCTGAAACCATCTGGAACCAAAAGTAGTAGATGGTAATGGGATGAATAGACTGCTGGTTTCTCTCATTTTGGGATATAAACTTGCACAAATCTGTCTCTCCATACTCAAGCACAGCAAGGAGTTTCTTGCTGGCCTCCACATATTGGCTGCAAAAGTTATGAGTAATATGAGCCAGTTGAGTAAATACAGTATTTCATAAATCAAAAGTAAATGAGAAGATGAGCTGCCCCCACTTTTTTCAGACAATTGTTTGAGACAAGTCTTACATGAGATGATGTTCTAACAAATAAAACAAAATGGTGGCAACAGATGTGAATGAAAATAAGTTAATGAGTTTGGTACTGAATTAACCTTTCCCCAAACAGAGCTATGTTGTGGTATTGAACTATAAAACTGTTACAAAATCTTTGGGCAAGAACCTGAGATCTCCACAATTAAGAGTTAAGAGTCAACAAAACAAAACACAAAAAAAAACCAACAAAAAAAAACAACACATATCCTGAAAACTTGCATATGGCAGATCATGAATTTATCAACACTGAACTCCAGCAAATTTCCTGAAGAGCAGGAACTTTCTTCACTTTTATAGTCTCATAAAGACATCTCTTTGAATTTGAAATTTGTAGTAATGCAGAAGTGTTTGCATACTGAAAGACTAGAAAATTAAGGATAGTATTCAGGTTAATCAGGAGCCTATTCAAAAATGTAGTGAAAATGAAACGGCTAACTTACGAATCGTAAAGTCTGATAACACGATCGCAATGCTGAAGCTTTTTTAGGAGTGCAATCTCATTCATGTATCCTTGCAAGATCACTTCATTCTGACAGCTCAGATCCACACTTTTCAGGGCTCGGATGGTGCTGGATTCTGGGTCATACACTTGGTACACTTTTGCTGAGCCACCACGGCCAACCAGTCTCATCACTGTGTAAGATTTGCCATTCACTTGTATTGTCTTTTGGCCAGACTAAACAAAAAAGTTAATAACATAGAGTAATAATATTAAAATCTCTTTCATGTAAATGCTTATTATGCACCAAATTTTGTAGGATATGGAAGAGAGGTCAGCAAGACAAAAAAGAGAGGGCATCATTCTGCAGCATTTACTGACCAGATGAAATAAGAAGTTTATTCTCCCAGATTTCTCAAGAAAATAGTGCTTAGATGAGCTTTCATCCCTCTATCTCTCTCTTTTCTTGTCCTTTGTTACACAATGTCAATGTCATGCGTAGGGAAGAAAATAGGGCGCACAGACAATCCAGTTTAATTGACATATCTGTGATTAATGATGACAGCAGTGTTCAATAAAGAAGTTTTGTAGGAAATTTATTCTCACTGTTCTCCATAGCTAAGAACATTTTCTATCCTACACTTAGAGTCTGTAACAGTTGGAGATACAATAATCAATACAAGTAATGTAACTCTGAATGTCCACCTAAATATAATTTTGCTTCTCATTTTTTCAGCTGTGCAGTTGATGCCTGAAAGAGAATCTGGTTCACGTTTTCATACATCAGCTGACATATTATCGACGATATTAAGAAGCATGAGAACTTTTGGCAGAGAAGTACTAATCAAATATATATGAGTAGCAGATTTAAGGCATACAAGGCTGCCTCCGATATTAAATAAGTGCCGACTGAAACTAAAATGAGCAGTGCTCCATTCTGGCTTGTAGAAAAATTCTGAAGTAAAATCCCTGCTGACAGCAGTGGTTCTCCTTTGATTTTACAAAGGAAAATTTCCAAAAAAAATTGCTTCTACTTTCAATCTGTCCAAAACTAAAATGAGCAGTGCTGCTTTATGGTTTGTAGAAAAATTATGCGCTTGGATTCCTGATGACAACAGTGAATCCAACTTGATTTTTTTACTGAAATCAGGGTTTCACAAAAAACTTGCTGCTACCTTCCTGAAAGAACACCAACCATGCTGAAAGATACACAAAATGAAAAAAACCTACCGATATATCTGTTTTAGCAGGTGTGATCTGGTTCCTTACCACAATTTGCTGGTCATGTACCGAGCTACAATTAGACAGAAAAACAAGAAACATTTCTTAAATCATGTTTTCCAACATTCACATGACATGCAACCCAAGCCCACAGCCCTCCTAGAGGCAGTTATGCAAGAGAAGTAAATGCATCTCTGATTGGCAAGAGAAATTTTTGCTCAAACCTAAATATATTTGAGACGCTGAATGGTCATACATGGCTGTTTTACATCTAAAACAATCAAAAAGGGCATGACAATGATCAATTTTGAGACTTTGCTAGCATAAATGACAATAGATGCATATATGACTCCATACAAACACATCTGGACGTTTGGCATATTCTGAAATCCCTGTTTCAAATATTTTCAAGTCGAGAGATGGAACCTGGCCATGAGAAATAATACCTGAACATTTATGTAAGTTCTCTAAAATGGAGCTTTCTTTAAATACTTACTATGTAGCACTGCCACTCCCACTCTGCTGCTGCTTTACAAGCTGTTGTACTAGCTGTTGTTGTTGTTGTATCATCTGCTGTTGCTTAGCTAACAGCTCTCTTGTACTTTCAGCTTTGACCTCTCTATCATAGAAATCTGATATTGCAGGCACACCACTACTGCCTTGTGACATAGCACTGCTCATAGACTGGGTGCCAGAAACTGAAAGGATATTACTGCTTTGTGATTTGGTACTGCCTAAACATTGCAATGGCTTAACTGTCTCTGAAGGCTGAGATGAGCCATTTTCCTCTGGTATAATGCGGTTCATAAGACTGGACTCAGAAAGTGGTAATTTCTTGGATAAATAAGGTTCTGAAAGTTTATTTGATTGAGCGTTCTTGGTTAGCATTTCATTTCTCTGTGCCGTATCACTGGTATACTTCTCCTCTGTCATGCTAGGATGATAGCTGTGAGATTTAGACAATTGCTCCAAATGGTCTTGAGTGCCTGAAGATATTGAGGACAAACTGGACTGTTTTGATCCAGGCTCATTTTGATGGGCAGAAGAAGAGTTTGTGGATGAAACTGTGGGAGGGGAAATGTGGTTAGTAGATGTGGACGTGGAGCATGTGTTAGACTGATCTGTTGGTCTGACCAGTGCAATATGGTGAGGGCCTGAGACTGCTTTGATGCCACTGTATTCTGATCCTACAAAAGCAGGGTTGATAGGTTCAGAATGTGCTGAAAAAAAAGTGGAGTATATTAATTACAAAGCTTGTGATGAAATCATGTCTAGAGAAAGGTCTAAAGAGAAAACAGAGGCCACTTACAAATACAGAATGGATCCTTTCATTTAAACAAATTTTTTGTTTGCATTATTTAATTATGCTCCCTCACGCTGTGCTGTAAAGGATTAATGCAAAATTATCTTACTATGGCATAACCATTGAAAAGCTAATGCTGTAGGAAAGTCTTAAAGTAAATAGTGCAAATTGTGAAAGAAATTCAGCGTTGTATTCCACAGAGAGCTAAACAGTAAATATCATTCAAGCAAATTATATCAATATTGCAGCATCACACAAAGCTAAGCAAGGTTTTAACAGTTTCAATAGAAGTGAAAACTTTAACCCTTACTCAAGATCATTGAACTTGCTGGCTTTGAGGGACAGTCAAGAGCCTCAAAAGCTGATACAGTCACATTCTGGGTGTCATGCTCATCATCTTCATCATGCAACTTCTTTAGGGCAGGATCAACCCTGACTCTTCTAGGCAACCCCAGATTGACAGGTCGGAATTTGCTGAATTTAAACCAAAAACTTCATTCAGCATAGAATTAGAGCAAATGTCAAAATGCACAAAATGTCTTCCACACAGAGATCAGATCTTTTAACTGGTAATCTTTATAAATATTACCCGCTATAAAATGTAGTCATCATAACCCATTTTCTTGTCCACTTAAGGTGACAAAAGGTCTAATTAATGTCTTACATACAGCAAAGGGCATTTCTCCAACACCAATTTAGATTTCCAGGTTAGGCTGTGGTAAAATGATTTAACAATGTTTTAGCAATTAAGAAGAGGATTCTTTCATGAACCACTTGCAGTCTGCTGAATAATTGCATTTTGATGAGTCTATGAACATAAATGGTGTAATCTGTAAGCTGACTACAATATCATGTTTTGAAAAGAAAAAAAAAACACATCATGGAACCAGAAATAATAAAAGGTAATGGGATAAATAGACTGCCGTTATGTTTCCTCATCTTCTCTCCATATTCAAGTACAGCTAGACGTTTTCCACTGGCCCTCACATATGGGCTGCAAAGATTTATGGCCAGGTGAACACTTCAGTATGCAATCATTCAGAATAAATGGTTCATAGGGTTCATTATGAGGTTCCTGTGATTGTTACAGGCAGGGTACATATTTTGTCACATACTGTTCAGTGTTCATGGCATTTATGTATTTAGTAAACAGGTAAAGAAATCCTGATTCCACCCCATTCCCTCCTTACAATATCTCACCTGCTTTGGCATTACCAACTAGACTCTACCTGCATCATATTATAAAAAAAAAATAAGCTTTTCTTTGTACGCAGCTGTGTGAGTTTATTTCTCAACCGATTTTGCTCAAATTTGCTGTGTGAATCACAATTTCTGTGCAGATGGTTCTTTTTTGGTCAGTGATGGTTCATCTTTTGCCCCCGAATTTATACAAAATGGATTTTCCCACATCCGAGTGACCGGTTTCATTTTTTACTCTGACATCCATATGCGCATGACGTCACTTCTTTTTGCGTAGCCTATTGTGGTGTCTGCAGCCAACTTAGCGTCTTAAGGCCTAATTCCTCAAATATATCGGGTTTTTAAGGAGGCTGGCGGCAATAAAAGTCGTTTGGTGGGTTTCATTTTTCTCAGTTTAACCGACATGTTTATATACAAGGACATGTTTGAGAATAATAAATAATAAAACAGAAGCAGTGTAAATGCAGCAGTAGCAGTTTGGTTGTTTGCTTCACGCTATAACCCAGCAAATTTGCGGGTGCTTTGACTAGTGATAGCAAAAATCCAATATATGCAGAATTGTCATTGTTCATAGTTGATAAATTACACTGTAAATCATCAATCATTTACCTGATTGAGCTTTTTATGGCACTGTCAAATGAGGGCCTCATGTCTGGAGTGCTATGGTAACTATGAAGAGTTCTCTTGGTGAGGCTGTTTTCACTGATGCCACTGAATAAACGCTGACCGAGGGGAGTCTCAGGGATGGCATTAGAATGGGAAGATGTGAGGGAAGATTTACTGTTGCCTTGGGGATGTCTGCTCTCTTCTTTCCCAAGATCTAAAAATTTCAATGACAGTAATTTGGGGGGTTCTGGTGATTTCAGGAGGCCATGACTGTTCACATCTTCTTGAAGCTCAGTATTAGCTGGACAGTTAAGAGACATGGAAGCTGAGGTAGCTGTCTGAAACTGAGTCAAGATATCTAAATCTTGCTGCACTTCTTGTGTATTGGACTTGCAACTTGGTAAAGCCTGTCTCAGATTGTCTTGGTTCATTCTGTGAGATAAAGGAGAAATACAAAACACTTATCACAGATGCATTTGGTTATCATATATTACAGAAATATGAAACTGACATTGATGTTGAATTTGGATTTATCAATCAATGTAAGTGAATACAATGTTCTTGCCTCTAATATGACACAAAAAAAAATCAGCAAAATCATTTTTGGAAGTTTAGAAACATTAGTTTTAATGTTCATTTGACCTGAATCATGATACAATGACCTTCACCTTATATATTCCTCATCGTCTGCACTGAGTGATTTATTTCATTTGCAGGAACTTTTAAAAAGCATTTCTCTTACAAAAATTTGATAATTCTGAAGAAATACCTTGAAGCAACAATAATCTGAGAACCTTCAGACAGACAAAATAGGAGATACCGTCAAAAAATTTTAACGTAATTGCAAAAGTCTTACATGCCGATAAATAGACAGAGCTCATTCAGCTGAGTACAATGAAAAAAAAAGTTTGTAAATTGGATGGTTAGTTTCAGAGTTATGAATTTTTTAGCTGACTTATTTTCACTGTTTTTAGTGCACATAAAATACAGACACTAACAGAAGAGAGAATGGCACCGAAATAGGATAAATGTATGCTTTAATATAGGATAAATAATAAATACTAACTTTACTGCTAACATTAGGTACTGCTAACATTAGGTACTGCTAACATTGGGTACTATAGGTACTATTAACATTAGGTACTATAGTATAGGTACTATAGTAGGTAAAAACTAAATATTTTTGTAATCTGTATATTCTGAACTATAAAATTACACTGTGTTACACAATAATCATGATTACATAATCCAATATGGTCGCCATGATGGCAGATAAGACTGATTTGACAACTTAGAAGCTGAAAAGCATCGTTATTTATTATAATAAGTATACAAAACTATATAATTTCTGACTCAGAATGACAACCTGTATTACATAGAATCATTTTCAAGGAGAAATACTGAGATTGGGAAGAAAACAAAAATTGATGTAAAACATAAGAGGTTGCAGAGACGAGACACTACTGTTACAAGTAAAAAATCCATATTCTCCAATTCATCATAAAAACATCTGAATATTTATTCAGGAAAATTTTGAGTTTTATCTCTGCATGCAATTTGGACCTATAAACGCCTGAATAGCACTAGCAGATTGCTAGTCTAGCAGTATAGCAACGTGATATGATGTTTACACGCTGTGTAGGGCACTTGGGTTAGATCTACATGTGCCTGAGAACTGAACTAAATGTAATAGTCTGGTGCTCTCAAAGCTGATATCCCTTATATCAAACACTGCTCAAAGCAACAATGCTCTCAGAAAATAACCTAAACCTTTGCTTCCACCCCGCCTCCCCACCCCGTAGTCATCTGTATTGTGGCCAGACCCGGCTGACTGTGCACTCGTCCGCCAGGTGAGTCAGCCTGGGGTTGCAAAGTTTTAAGTCTACGAACTTAATTTTTATAAGTGTGTTTCAATAATATTACAATATATCAAAGTTCCAAAGCCATTCTTGGTGTAATCAATGCAAATATCAAATGGAGCGTGTCACTATCTCGCGTTGTGTACATTCGTCCCGACACGCTGCTAAGAACGTGAGTGACCTGCCCTTGAACTGCGGCAAAGGGAACATGGCAAGAACTGACCAGCAAATCAGGTCGACCATGGGTTGGAAATTTAAAGTTTTCTCATACAAAACGTTGTGCAATCTCATTAATGAAATTAGTCTCATTGAGGAAAATAGATAAACTTTATATTTCACCGTACTCATCTGCGCAGTTGGTTGTTGATGACATTAAAAAATCACTTCAAAAACTTTGAAACGCTGTAACTTTTCTCATAGACAATGTAGAAACTTCAAGCAAGCTGCCATGTGATCTCTGTCCATTCATCTCTCTAGGTCACATGGTTTTGGGAAAAAAATAATAAGTTTCATCGCTGGAAAATTCCATTCCAACAACGCCATAATACGTAACACCGTACGTGCAAGTGTGATTTCAGGTGCCACGGCGAGGCAAACAATTCAGCACCTATCCCTTGGTCCTTAGCCAGGGTTTTTACGATGTTTTACACAATGAGATGTGATGTTCTTGATATGAAACTGACGGGGAAAGACTGAGCTTTTCACTGATGCTAAATCTATGCAGATAGACCTAATGGTCATTGAGTAATTGGTGTGTGAAGTTGGAGAAAGCAGTGTGCGTGTCAAGTTCGCTGGTCTAGCTTATGCGCGCAGCACCCCCTAGACAAAAACTGCTTACTGGCTGAAACAAGACAGGTCCCTGACCATATCAAACCATTCTGGACCTACCCCAAACTTCCACTGAAATGAGAATTACTCCATTCATCTGAGGATTCCCCTGGACTAAGACTGTGATCTGAAGAATAGATTAAATACATTAAAATTATTCATAAATGATATTTCAGATCTCCTCAATAATTTCTCATAGCTAAAATAACTTACTAGTACTATACCACACAATCTCAAAGGAAAGGTAATGAGCTGCTTTCTCTCTGCCACAGCATGCACTCAAAAACCAAGTAGGTTACGAAAGAACTGCCAGTTTGTTTTAATCACAACACACATCCTATATTAATAGGCAGAATCCACAAGAATTCGATACACTGTTCACGAAGATATTAGCTACATCAAAGGCTCAACTTAGGACAGATGAACATCTCTTTCCACTTGTGGAAAGCTGGGATCCAGACGACCCCCCCCCCNCATACCACCCCCTTAAACCAGTCTAGTGAAGCCATGTAGAATCAGTTACCAACCTGTGTTATTCTCCTGTGCACCGTCACTTAGAAGTCGTGTCTTGCCTTCATTCAGTCTTCGTATTGCACTTTTAATAACCCCTAGAGGTTCCGCCCCTAAACATGTTGCACGCTTGAGAATGCTTTCGGCCTTTTCCTTATTGCCTGTAAAAGGTATATGAAAAGCTCTCATGAATAATAATGAATGCATTATGTATGAAGGCTGTCAGTCACAGACATTGAATTCCAAATTAAATCTTCTGTTTTTTTCCCTGAGGTGAATAGGTGAGGAATATAAACATATTTACAACTTTTCAAGCAAGGAAACTTGTGCCACCATCACTATCAGTGTCCCAATTATTATGTTATCAATGTCAACATTATCAAAGTGAATGCAATTTATGCGCATCACTCACAATTATATTCAAGGATTATATTATTTTAAGCCCCCTGAAGCCCTTTAACATGTATCAAAAGCACAGCTAGGTGCCTGCAGTAACTGCAGAGAAGCTAGCAGTCAGTTTAGGCGAAGAAAGAGGACAACAATGTCTCCATGTGCGACTTTTTATCCTGAAAAATTCACAAATATACCTCCATTTGCTCATTAACAGATGAAATAAGTTATATCCCTTATGGGGATCCACCATTCTCCCCTTGCAAATTACAAGAAATTATTGTGGGAAGCACTCTTTTCTATTTCAGGTACTTTGCGAGTGAAATTGCTCATCAAAATGCTGAATAGTGTGATTGTTGTCTGTTGTGGGAAGTGATCTTCCAAAAATATTGTACAATACATCACTATATTTAACATGTTTCTATGACACAATGACAATGCATGGAATTATACTGTAGAGACATTTTATTTTCTTTCATTCTCTATTTATCAAGCTGAGAGACAGCCTTTTCCATTAGTTCCACTAACTTAGTTTTGAGACACAGATATTGAATGCTCCTCAGTAATAACGTGCATTAATGTGTGAAGTGTGAAATCTAGTGGTGAAGTAGCATCTGTTTTTCAAGATGAATTTTCTTATGACAATCATCCACAACAGTAAATAACATACTATTAAGCACTTTGTAAGCAAACTTTATCAACTTAGAGAAGGTCAATGTGCAAAACAAAAGTGGAACAGTGAAACATGGTGGATTCCCTTAAAAAGAGACTTAAACAAAGAATTAGAAAACTTCAGAAAGAAGGAAGATGCATAAAGATTATGACAACACACAAGCAAGGTAAACAGGGTCCAGACAGTGAAATACTAACCTCTCTTTAATTCCAGCTCTGCACAGGCCACATGGATGATAGCAAATCGACGTAGAGTCTTACGACCATATGCAAGCATCTTCTCTGCTTCGGTCTGGTCTTGCTGGCTGATAAGACAAACACACATGCAAACAACAAGCATCAAGTGATCATGAAGTGTTTAATCTAAATACAGTATATTAATATGTATCAAAGGCAGAGATGGTTGTGTATGAGAATGCTTTCAAATTATTTATAACTGCCCCGAGACAGTTTTCTTGTGAAGATAACATTAATCTGTCTAAAACTATGGACATTGTTAGGGAGCAATCAAACCTAATTTCCATCCCAAAGGATGGTTACTGGCTAATACCTATGAACAGAGACTAAAAATGGCATCGTAATTCCTGCATCAGAGCAAGATATATCAGGTCATTACCACATTATAACACACAGGGAAAGCGTATGGAAACACTGAAGATAACAAACAAAGGAAACCCGAAGAATGTAGTCCGGATTTATTGTTTGTCTGAATACACCCTACTCTAATACTTGAAAACTTTAAACTCTTGTGACCATTCCAGCAAATGTGGTAGTTGCAAAAAAAACTCTCTAGCAACAATTGCCACAATCCTTACAGGGTCTCACACTCCCTGTAAGCCATGCAAAGCATATAAAGATCATTGTGAACATATGTGTACAACTATTCTCTAGCTCCATTCCAATCAGTCTTTTGATAGGACCAGAAGTTGTAATGTTACAGACACAAGCAAAAAACATTATCTCTCACTAGGCCATCCTCCCAGCTAATTTCAGCTTTTTTCATGGTGCTTTCTGGCTCTTTATATTGGCACTGTGCTCAAACACATCATTAAGGATAGCTCAAGTGTGGATTTAGGTAACATTTATTTACATTTAGACATATGGGCATAGAGGGTATAACTGAATTTGTCTGGGTTTTTTTTTATTTTACAACACAAAAAAAAAAAGTGATGAACTTCAATAAAGAATTTTTTTCAGTTCAAAAATTTCATTGTCTCTGCTTTACTACCCAGTACAGAACAGTGGTGCACAAAAACAAAACAAAAAAAAAATAACTCAGTCCTACAAAATTTAAGGCATATGGTTTTGTTGTAAGATTATTCATAAAGTTTCACTCATTTAATCCTTAATCAACAAACTTACCTTTTGAAGTCAGCATAGTCAATCAACAACTCTGCATAGGTTTTTGTTTTGCAAGTATCTGGAATGGCCTGTGTGGAACAAATCAGTTTTGTGTCAATGTTAGTATCATATCTCTGTGGGAAGGACTAAGAACTGGTTAAATATACTGTAATTTAATCAATTGGACTTTACAAACAATGAGATTACAACAGCTCTTATGCAACAAGTCATCATCATGCCAATTTTTTAACATCATTTCAAATCATTTAATGATCACAGAAACTACCTTGGTGTGACTGAAAAATCACCGGACATGTACCAGTCATTTTTAGCAAATAGTTGACATCAGTCATTAATTACTCATGCAGCAGAATTTTTCACAGATATAATACCAGTTTTCTCCAGAACATGTAATCTCAAGACTCACTCCTTAAATTTTATGATATCTGCCCACAATTGTCCCCTCATTGTCTTTACCCAACAAATTCAAGAAAAATCTACAAAAATCCCCCTCAAAATTTATAAATCCCCTGCCAAATCTTATGACAAGATACTTCCCCCCCCCCNACTCCCCCCCCCAACAACTTATATATGACCTGGAAAAAACACTGTAATATCTTGTTTGGGAAAGGAAGTAAATAAGGCTTGCATGTTTTAAATATCCATCTCAAACTGAAGAAAATTACTGAAAATTGTTACACATCATAACCATGTATAGGTGCAGCTTCACAGCCAACACCGGCGATCAATTTATTTCTTGTACTCCAGAATTCTTCTGCAGATATGCCAGGAAACTGGCTCGTCTGTTAATTATTTATCTCAAGATATAAATAATTAGCAAAAATTAATTTAAGTGATTATCTCTAGTTTCATACTGTTCAAACACTGCTCCCAAACACACAAATATGGATGTGTTTCAAATAAACATGATTTTGACATCATACCTTGAAGGCATTATAATATAGGTATGAGAGATTGCGATTTCTTCGTGCCTCATCCATCCACTGAGTTCTCAATTTGATTGTGTCAATATACTCTTTCCAGTCTTCAGGTTTATTCCCTGCAGCAGCAATCTGTGCAATTTTTGTTTTGTAGTCACCACCTCCTGAATGCACAAATGAATTAATAATTAACATAAATTAAACTGAAATGACATCCACTTCAGAGATTACATACAGGAAAGAAAGAAACATGCCACAAAAGTAATCATAATGACAGTAGAAAAAATAGAAAACGGTGAAACTAACTAGTAATATCACAATGTCAGTTTCATATTGAAGACAAATACTATTTTGGGTCAGCAAAAATCCTAATGCTTTGTCAAGAGATTAACATTTTTGTCAATTCATAAAAAGATCGTGGAGTCTGAATATTTGTATGCATTAAAAAAAAAGAAGAAAAAGAAAAAAGGAAAAACACAGCATTTTACATACCGTCCATGATGAACCCTGCCTTAATGTGCACAGTTCTTCTCTGAAAGCAATCAAAGAAAGATAATAACCTAAGTAATGTTGATCTCAACTGTCTACTAATAATAATGACACTCTTTTACTTTTGCTACACAAAATTACTGTCATAAATTGCCAAGGGTAACTATCACTTACTAAAAACAACTTTAAACAACTTGGACAAGCATCATTTTAATACAGAACTCTGAAATGAAGCTTTTGTATTGAGCATGCTTATTCAGTGTTTTCTCCAGGTCAAGCAATCATATGCTATCTCCCTCATAAATTCAAAATCTCCACTAAAAATATCCTGACCACACCCCAATCTCCACTTCTTTTCGGGACTCCCAAAATTTGCATTACTTGACTGTCCCAAGAATTGTCCAATAAACTTTCCCTTTTGGGGTAATGACATGTCGTAGGGCAAAGCGTAAGTCCCCAACCCGAACAAATGCTCATCAAGACAGGCTTCTAGCCTTATGGCTTATGTCCATTTAAACATGGACACACATGTCAAAAGAATGTTCTGTTTTCCAGTACTTTTTCCCTCTAAAAATTATCTATGGTGCATACCGTGACAATCTGGCGAAGAAAGAGCATCGTTCTATTACCACATGTGTGTGTAGTATGACATAATAAACAAAGCTGGTGTGTTTGGGATTTGCCCTTGTGTCAAATTTTCCCCTTCCCTGAACAGCAGTGGCTTGTGGCAAAAATAATGACGCCACTGAAGTTCCAGCAACTACCGGCACCTCTATCTGATACTGATAATGTATAGTGTAGCTTTCAATTCAGGTTTTAATCATCCAGATTCAAAAATAAAGTTTGACCATGTAAGCCAGGTGAAATATTCTGCATTTTTATTGCCTCAGCATGATTTTATTTGACACGGCTGTGGTTTACAGTGGAATTAAAAGATTCATTACAGATGTATTATCACCCATCCGCAGAGCACTGACTAGACAGCTTGGCTATGCAGGTAGAACGTATCTGTCATATAAGCTTATGACCACCACAAGTGCAGTGGGTGTAAGAATTCAGGCTTTGCATAACATAACCCTGTAGGTTGTCAAGGACAGACAGAAGCATTATATATCATGTTGACAGATGGTGCAAATTTCCTTTTTAAGACAGTACCCTTCACCCTAAAATGCCCTAAATTATGTATAATTAAGAAGGGTCCCTTGACATTGCCTTGATCTGACCCCAAAGCCATCAAGATAGTATCCCGGCTATGTCGAAGGACAGCACCGCAACGATAATAATACAGTTTATTTAGTCATAGACAGGTCATGGACTAGATCGATATTTCTACTAAATCGGTGCTGTTGTTAGAGAAAGCCGGTATCCCGGGTATCCCTTCATCTAACCCTAAGCGTAATGCTCATTAAGCAGCCATCACTGATTAAAACTAAAGTGAGTCTAATTTCCTTTCACCCTTCAGCTTCTGTTTCACTGTTTTTGATAACTTTACCCCAATACTAATACCAGGAATAATCAGCTGATAATTGCAAAAACAAATGTCTCTGTGGCTGTGCCTTCTGAATAGCTCTGCACAACTCACTGTTGTAATGTTATCTCCTGGGACAAGACCATACTTGCATTAATGCAGTTCGTTTAGTCATTGGTTTAGCCACAAGATCGGTCATATATTCCGTCTGATTCCGTGTGATTATTCCTTTGTGTGAAGCCCTTTACTTTGAACAGCTGAGGCTGAGCCTGAGGGCCCTTGTTTTCGCTTACCGTGATCCCAGTTCATTGGCAGCTTTCAGCGGTGCTTGCTAGATCTAGAGCTATTCCCTCCATCAAAGATAAAGTCACAATGAAATTTTAAGTGGGCTAATTGGAAGTATTCAATGAAATTTTATAATATTCACCTAGCCTTGTCGAAATGTTCTTGTCGTCAAGTCTGTTTAAAACTGGACACACTGAGTTTGATTGGTAGCTAACATGGCGACTCCGATTACTACCATGGCATTACTAAGGT
>JAWQUT010000119.1:1632315-1647126 GCA_033807755.1 Ellobium chinense | reverse complement strand
GGGGGGGGGGGGGGATCATTGACCCCCGAGGGAAGGAGGAGCACAAAGGGGGTAAAGAGGAAAGAAAATAAAATATGAGAGGAGTAGGGAGAGAGAAGGGTGATCAACATAATTTATTTATTTACTTATTATTAAATTATTTATCTAATTTCGGGGAGAGTGGTAGACGCTAGCAATAGAGAGACCTCCTCCCCCCCNAAAAAAAGTTCTTATTTCTATTTTTAAACTTTTATCACACTGCCATGCATAACAATTTCAGCAAAGGTGGCTCAACTCAAAGAGTATTTTTTGTGTGATTAAAAACAAATCTTTGCAAACAGTATATATCAGACTTGATGAATTACACACTGTTTGAGAGACAAGGTTTAATTGCCTTTGCATTAAGAGTGTAAATCTGGACAATATTGGGTATTTGATCAATGCAGATAGGAAAGTGTCGGAGACGGATCCTGCCCTCTCTGCACCAGGCCGTACGAACCCCCCCCTCCCCTTTTTTTCTGTACAAATTTACGAATTTTGGAGTGTAGAAATTCTGTTGCTAGATGCTTTTTGTTGCCGTGACAAATAAACAGTTGTCTGCATTGCTTGCAAATGTACTCTTATTAATTTTTTCATTTTAGACTGACTTTAACAGACTATGGTATCATCTTCACATTATAGGTCGTGAGTGAATCTTACAAATCATGATAATTTTCCCCCCACTTTCATCTAGAAGCATGATTCCTTCCTCATCCCCCCTCACTCACTTTTTTTCTGATTTTTTTTTCTTTTTTTTTTTTGGGGGGGGGGGGATGCTCCCTGGCCTTTTTTTCTAATCTAAAGGCTGTGCAATGTCTATTGTGTGTGTGTGTGTGTGTNCGCGCGCGTGCGTGCGTGCGCGCGCGCGCGTGTGTGTGTGTGTGTGTGTGTGTGTATGTGTGTGGTATGTATTTCTGAAAACCATCTTAAAGACAAAGAAGATCGTGATAAAAATATTTGCCGAGTTTCAGATAGAAATTATTCCATACTGCTTCTTTTCTTTCTTTTCTTTTGTGTGTAACTATGAGCATCAGTGGCAGTTCGTGACTCTCAAATCTACCTATGCAACCTCTCCCCAAGATAAAGTTTGGTATTTGTATTTTTGGAAAAAGTTATCTTTTTTATTTTTAAGTTGAATTCTATCTGTTGCATTTAATGACAAGCTATCGCCGGGGAGCATGCCACCAGATCTTCCTAAATTATGCTCCCGTCTACCTTGGCGTGCATTTGGGGCCTTCAGCTTCCGATAACATTTTGGATCCCTTAAACTAATATCGTTACCAAACTAATATAGAGTAAAGAAATCTGTCATTTTTCTAAGGGTTTATACATGAAAGTGGGGTGGGGATGGAGAGCAGGATGCCCCTAGTGATGGTTTTGTAGGGGGGCCCTGCACAAATAGATTTGCTCTGGCCATAAATATGATAGTGGTTACATTTGCACACATAAGAAGTGAACAAATGTAATATGCGATGCCTTACCAATTGCTCAGAGGTTTTGCTAAAGTAAACAACTGGTTGATGCCAGATTTATTAAATAATCGAAATTGTAGGGATGAGAGGAGGGAGATGTTTTCCTTTATACAGTGGCCACACTGCGACTTTGGCCTGTCTGGTAAGCAGTGGGAAAATTGCAGAGTTATGTTCTTCATCCTGAAATTTGATCATGGCGGAACTATTGTTAAAAAATAAGTGGATTCCTTTTTCTGACACACACAATGAACCAAAGTATTTATTTGTACATTTTTTAATGTCAATATAACATCTTTTTTTTTTCAACTTTTTTTTTCGCCTCTCTTTATTGGACAGATATGGGTCAGAGATAATATAGGCAGTGTAAATGCTGTATATCATTTGCTATATAATCAACTATTTAGTAACACCTACTACCCCCTTTACTCTTTTCTTCATTGTTGCATAATATGCAGTGCCTAAAGTAAAATATGAAAAGCCAATTTTGATTTGGCTCAGATCGGAGTCGAAAGACACTGGATGTAGTAATGTAAAGTGCAGCCTAGTACACTTATAGGCCTACAGCATCCTGATATTGTTTTCTTATTTGTTCTGTGTGCAGTGTGCTGCATTGGCCAAGATTGTATTATAGCTCTATATGTAGAATTGTTCCTCTTTTGTGGTAAGTCAGTGCAACACCAAAACTGACTAACTGGAGTCAAGCTCATGACAGAGAGAATAACCCCATGTTTGTTTACATTCACCTAATTTCTTGTTTTGTGATAATTTCCACTAAATTTGTTACACACTAATTTGTTTGTATAATCTGAACGATGCCAAAACTGGCCTCAAATGACAGAAACCTGATAATAAACTTTGCTTATGATATTCTTTGTATGTCTCTCTAGTCCTAACTTGGAGTTAACCCTTCTCGCCAATAGCCTGTCATGTACACTTGGAGGAGAACAATGTAATTGATACTTCATTGTCTGAAAAGGTTAACGTCTTCTACTCACCACAAACACATCAGTTCGAACAATTTTGACAAAATTGACGAATTTCCTCATTCAGACATACAAGTAGGTTAGTACATTTATTTTCTGTTTGTTATAGGAAGATTTGGCTCCTCCTGGATTTTAAGCACACCAAATCACTGCTAATACTATACGTCCCAGTTATATTATATCATAGCTTAAAGATCCGTAGTAACATGTCTGTCTGTCTGTCTTTCTGTCTGTCTGTCTGTCTGTCTGTCTGTCTGTCTGTCTGTCTGCCAGCCCTCTCGTTCGTCCGTCCGCCCGTCTGTCTGTCTGTCTCTGTCTGTCTGTGCCTGGCTGACTGGCTGGCTCCTTCAGATCAACTTAGCTGTTGGAGCGGTATTATTTTGGGGGGATCCTTTCCTACCTTTTGCCGCCTGACCTTTCTAGGAACTATATTTGGAAGAAATTGGTTTATCTGGAATCGTTGAATCTTTCCGAATGAGGGCGAAAATGAAAGCATCGCCAGTCATTGGGGAAAGAAATTGAATTCGTCAGCATACTTTGTTTTCACGCTATATTAAAGCAAGATGTAGCTATTGCAAAGCCGTGCCATTTTCAAGGGACCAGTGGGAGTAGGTATGTTAATGTAATCAGATAACTGAACATCGGACAGGCCATGGCCTTGCCACATGCCAGTCGGCTGTAGGACTGGGACTGCAGGTTTAGCAGCGTAACTAGAATTGAGGACATCATATTTCGTTCAGAAAGTGTTTATAACCAAGTTTATCCAGAATCAGAAATAGAAGTCTGAACAGGAATCTTCATCACGTGTTATTCAAATTATGACATTTGTCCAAATTGATGTTGGGGCTAGGCCTTGGCAAAAAGTAAATTTATGGATGGGTACCCCGGGACCCAAAATATCTGTTACTGTTAGCAATTATTGAGACCCGAGATTACTTTCAAAGAACGGGGGTTTAGTAATTGTTTATCCGCCAGAAGAGACCTAGTCTAGATAACATGGGTTGTGTAAATCGTTTACTTGCCAGAGGAGACACTGGATGAATCCGGGTTTAGTAATCGTGTACTAATGAGGAAAGATGCTGGTAGAGTGACGATGACCTTATCAGGCTTGAAACAACAGAATAATGAAGCATCTAATTATCGCACAGGTTAAAGCAGCTAGTTACCAGTAATTCCTCCCTCTAGTCCCGCTTTCCCTGTGTTTCTCCTTTCTCCGATCTTATTGCTGCCATTTGATAATCACTGTCAGGTCATTTCACGTCAGCTCAATCGGCTCTGCCGGTGATCCTCTTGGATTTTATTAAAACTTGCCCTAAATGTTCTTCAGGGTCAGAAATGAAGCCGTGCCAAAAAGTTTCTCTGAATTCCTTCTAGTTTCTGAGAAAAACATTTTTGAAGAAAATTGGCTTATTTTAGGTAAAACGTGCATAGGCATTTTGTCAGAGTTTGAGCTGTTATATTTCAAAACCGTTTATCTCTGTGAAATGAAAGTGCCCAAAGCTCTTTTCAGTGTTTCGAAGTTAAATATTATGCTACCAGACTTTTTCTGATTTGTGTCGATTTCACCAAATTTGCCCACAAAAATGGCATTTCGTACAAAAGGTGCCAAGTTTCATGATGAAAGAAGGGACCTTTCTCAACACTCACAGTCAAGTTCTTTTTTCTATAAAATGTCCTTACCCTCTTCTGGTTTTTTTCCAGAAGACTGGATGACTTGCTCTGTATGTTTTGGAGATATAGCCCTTCAAATTCGGTAAAAATCACTTTAGTGACCTACTTTAATATGAAAAATGGGGATGTGGGGTTGCCCCAAAATGCACTAGTTATGGCTCATTTTAAGCGTCTTTGGTGTATCTTTAATACAGAAGTTGTTTTGTGGTCAGTATTTGCCTGCTTATATGCTAAATTACCGCCCAAAGTTTCGTATTTTTTTTCACTTGTGAAACGAAGGGACGTAACTGCAAATATTACAAAATCAGTGAAGGGAAACAACCTGTCTTGAAGAGAAATAATTACTAAACATTGTGTCAACCTACAAATGAGTGAGAAGGTGATAAAGTCAAAAGTTTTCATTTGACAAAGTAAAACTCAACAGCCTTCTGGACACTTTTCTTAGTGAGACACTTGCTAGTTCTTACCTCCATCTCAGGAAGAATACCTTTTTCTGTTTAGAGTTTGTATGCCTGCATTGCCATGTCATAGGTCACTTAAAATTCAGGACTATCAACTATCTTTGCTAATTCAAATATCCAGGTTTGAGGTGCAAGAGTCAGTTGTTTTATTTTGCGTTCTTTCTCAGCACTTCTCATGTTTTCCTTAAATGATTCTATATGAACGAGAAGTGATTAGTCAAAAGTTTTCTTTTTTAATGTTTAATCTCAATAACCTTCCATTCACTTTCCCTACAAAGACACTCTTTAGATTAGAATATCATGAAAGAGCCATAAACATTTCAGACACCTGGGGATATATATTAAACTTACCTCTGTAAGAAATTAATCATCTTAATTTGCTCACCATTTGACATTAAAAAAAAAAAACAAGTGAAAAGTCAAAATGGAGCGGACCTCCCCCCCCAACCTTCAAAAGAAAAAAAAAAGCTGANGTTGTTTCCCTTCACTGATTTTGTAATATTTATAATTACATCCCTTCGTTTCACAAGTGAAAAGAATACGGAACTTTGAGCAATAATTTAGTTTGTAAGCAGGCAAATACTGACCACAAAACAACTTCTGTATTAAAGATGCACCAAAGATGCTTAAAATGAGCCATAACTAGTGCATTTTGGGGCAACCCCACATCCTCATTTTTCATGTTAAAGTAAGTCACTAAAGTGATTTTTACTCTAAAGGGCTATATCTCCAAAACATACAGAGCAAGTCATCCAGTCTTCTGGAAAAAACCAGAAGAGGGTAGGGACATTCTATGGAAAAAAAGAACTTGACTGTGAGTGTTGAGAAAGGTCCCTTCTATCATCATGAAACTTGGCACTTTTTGTACGAAATGCCATTTTGTGGGCAAATTTGGTGAAATCGACACAAATCAGAAAAAGTCCGGTAGCATAATATTAAACTTCGAAACACTGAAAAGAGCTTTGGGCACTTTCATTTCACTGAGATAAATTTTGAAATATAACAGCTCAAACTCTGACAAAATGCCTGTGCACGTTTTACCTCAAATAAGCCAATTTTCTTCAAAAATTTTTTCTCAGAAATTAGAAGGAATTCAGAGGAACTTTTTGGCACGGCTTCATTTCTGACCCTGAAGAACAGTTAGGGCAAGTTTGAACAAAATCCAAGAGGGTCATCAGCAAAATTGAAAAAAAATTGGTTGATTTGACATGAAATGACCTGGTCTCCTTATCGTAAACAGTATCAAGTATGCAATTGCATATGATCTATTAAAGGCTAAGATGTTTGTGTGTTACAGCAGAGAGCAAGAATAATGGAAAGATACATTCAAACAAGACAAGGGTTTACATTAATGCCTCATTGTTCATTCCAGTTGTCATCTGTCATTCCTGTCTTAGCAACACAGTGCCAGTCTTTTCATACTTAAATCAATCACCTGCTTCCGTAAACCATTCCCTGTTCTCTCCAGAAGTATACTATACTGATTGTATACAATGTCTTTTGGTTTTCATTGCTGTGTAATTTCTTGACTGCTCAGACTGACTTCAAAACTGTCTAAACTAAAGTGTACTATCACTCGACCACATAGATAAGTGGTTACCAAAGCTCATAAGTTAGCGTCTAAAGTTTGGGACTTTATGGGAAAAACTGACTTCGGCTTTGCAGCCTGTCAGTGTCAGATTTATAAGGTACAGTTCCACATCCAGCTTGAAAGAGCATTTGCAAGTCAAGCACAACAATGAATGGTCACCAGAACAGCAGCCCAGCATTTCTTCACAGGTGACTTCAACAGCTGTAGCAGAACTGATAGAGACATCAAAATACAGTCGACTCCGCTTAATCGCCCTTCCTTGGGATCACCGAAAAAGTGGGCGATTAAGCGGAGAAGGTAATTTCTGCTATATTTTTGGTAATGCGGTTAAATTTTCCTTCATGCTGTGGTTTGATGTCGTGCATTGACGCCTTTTCGTCGCTAGACTCAGGACAGACTCAAGTTGGACGGTGTTGTAGCGCACAAAATGTTTGATCTTTGCAGTCTCTCTCATTGGCCACCTCTCAGTATCCCAGCAAACAATAAGGAGTAGGATGGCACGGTCGGGATCCACCAATCATCCGCATGACATGTTCTCTGATCTAGCTGAAATCCACAAGACACTCACAATACGATGTTTACATTCTCTGCCTCGCTGAGACAGAAGGCGTGGGGGGAGGAGACTGTACGGCTTTCAGCACATTAGCATTATTGGACGGGCGACGGCAGTGATGCATAGCGTGGGACGAAGGGGGACAAGGGGAGGTGGGGAGGAAAGGCTTATCACATCTATTTCGACGTGACAGCTGTCACTCAGTCAACCGGTCTGCCATCCGTCGGACAGTTAAACCGTCTATGTTCATATTTGTTTGTCAAATGTAATCCTTCAACCGCTGATCTTTGAATTCACCGGCGCTGAAGAGTGGTCGATTATTCGGAGTGAGAAGCGATTATCCAGTGACTTTTGTATAGAAAAATATTCGGTTCCCTGGGAAACGAGGTGATTAAGCGGAAAAGGTGATTAGGCAGAGGGCGATTAAACGGAGTCGACTGTACAAGAACAACAACAAACAAAAGGCAGAACTGAAAAGACAAAGAAGGAAAAAATACCATTTTCCCTGGTAGAGAATGGAAAGCAAAGAAAAAAAAAATGGAACGAAGAAAAACAGCAGTTAGGGGTAAAGGGGGATCCCCCTGGGTTGTTTTCAAGTATTTCATCTTAGATCTCTAGAGTGAGATCTACCCCAGAATGATATTATAACAAACTAGCAAGGATACCCATTCTAATAAATGGGCATTAGATGACTAAAATAAGGAGACCCTTGCATAATCACTGTGGTGCAGTAGCAATATACTGGATGAATTAGTAAGGAAAAGTTGATAGAAGTCTATAAAACACATTTTGTATCCTGTTGCATTCAGTACACAAGTTAGCTTTGGAACAGAATAGAATCTACGGATGATTTTAAAAATTTGGCTTTCCTCACTAATATAATGTTGGATAGCCTTACGGGATATTAACCGAATCACAGTAAATTATATTTGGTTCTGACCTTAGATTTATACAACTATCAGTATTAAAACCTCTTTGGTTTTGACTTCTTCTATGATCTCTTAACAAAATTCACTCTAAGCTTAAACTCGAACACAGAATACTTGAACTTTCCCCTCTTTACTTTTCGAAATTAGCCCTCATTAATGCCTGTGCATTTTCATGCTGTAAGAATGTGTGATGCGTTGTGTGATGCAAGCAAAAGCTCATATAATGTATGGCATGATTTGACATGACCCACTGACCACTGACATATTATTATGGCATGTGCAAGGCAGTAAGCACTTGTGAACCAATCAGATGTAATCAGTTGCTCCAAAATTCTAACTTAAATGATGAAATCGTGGAACGAAGACAGCGGCACAAACTTTGTAAATTAATTACATTAGAGCACAAATAATGTGTACACCTTGGGACAGACCAAAAATATTCAATTAACATACATGCATGTTAATTATACATGTATGCTTTGGGAAGAAAAATTGTTTCCAAAAATATTGTACTTTGTTTCTATGTTTACATACACTAAGTGTATCCATATTAAGTGAGCTCCACTGTACTTAAATCTTGCACCTTCAATGAGCAGGTATTCACACAAAATCTCTTCTTTCAAATTTTATGTAGGTTGACAGTGCCAACCAAATTTTAAGTAAAGCAGTTTCAGAGTTTACCGTGTTCAAAAATAGCATGCCACTGCCCCAGCCCAATTTTGTAATGAAGATTCCCGATAGGGACAAGCAATAATTAGTCTAGTGCTGTCATGGGAACTGGTTGTGTAATGCTGCTTAGCTGGTAAGCATAATTTATAATCACATGAAAGTGGGCAGACCAGTCAAAAAGAAGTAGGTCATTGTTACAGTATTATCCTTTGCTCTTTATCACATTTTGAAAATAATTGTAAACTTGTATGTAAACTTACCTTTCTCCTCAGCAATCAGGTAACACAAAATATTTCCACAGCTGGTTTCAGAAATATGCCTAGTAAGCGTTGTGCATCATAGCAGGGCCATAAATTTTATCGTGGATGACAGAGTCCTGTGTTTTCTTAAAGTCATTGGGTAATCGCAACGTTTGTCCATATTCCAGAGGGGTTGTATGTTACTTTTGGCAGTCACTTATGGAGATTAATATGAAGCAGAATTAAATGCACAGATAGAGAGATACTGTAGAGAGATTAGGAGGACTTAGATGAGCAAAAAGCAAAACTTTTGTACCTTAAGCCAGATGTGACCAAGTTTTCCCAGGTTGTTGGTTATTGTTAGTATTGATGTATCTGGGGTGATTGTGACAAGCCTCCAATAATGAAGTGATTATTCTGGATAGTGTAAGCTTTTCTTTGTGTGGGGCAAAATTACACCACAGTCAAAAGAAACGTTAGTGCTCAGTATGCCACCCCTTAAATGTTCAGGGCTGTGTTAGTTTTTAAAAATGCATTGTGTAGCTGAGGGCTTTTTGAAGCTTACTTGGATGGGATGAAAGTTTATTTTGAAAAAATGTTTTTTTATTCTTTAATTTTGGTTATGGAAAATGAGTATTTAAAAGGACTCCACTCTATCTTCCTGACAAGGAACAGGAAAATAAGTGATTTTGTTTCAACGTCAGTAATTTCAATTTCAAACATTTCTTTAATTGCAGGATATGAGACAACTTCTCAGTGAAATGAAGGAAGCATTGTCACTGCTGGACTCTATTGTGTGATAAAGCAGATGGTCTGACATTGAATAGCTATGTCACATGCACAAAATAAACCTGTTTCTAAAGATGATGGACACAATGCTGACCCGGATAAATTTAAACCAGATGGACACTTAGACCATGATAGAGTCACTTCTGAACACATGAAGCATGAGGATGAACTTGGAGCGGGAGTCTGTTTTCCAGATATTGTTAATGACATCAGTCCACCGTCACCCCTATCTCAGCAACATGCCATTGGAGATCAACATGACCCAGACATTGTACGCTCCAGCTCCACTTCTTCAGATGAAAAGTCTGGAGAAGCTGTTTTAGGTGTAGTAATGAATAAATCGCACATCAAGCTTAGTTCAGCAGCTTTGTCAGTTAGTTCCTTCAGCAGTTCTAGCAGCAGCAGTCACACTGCTGATTCAGATGGGAAGCTGAAGACTTCAACAATTAGCTCTTTCAGCTCTTCAGAAAATGATGATCTTGCCCCACTTGTATCCCCTGCTAAGAACCACTCAAGCCTAAAAGTACAGAGAGGAAAGAAAGCAGGTCCAAAGGGACCTACATTTGTAATGAATAAATCTTTCGTGACACAGGTAAGCGAAAATGATGACAATGAGGTGTTTACAACAGAAACCTCTTCAGCTGTCCACTCTTCTCACAGACCTATGGATCCTAGTCCGCATGACCGCAGAAGTACCCTCAGTGATTCCAATCTGTCAGAAAAGGGTCAGAAGGCTCGTCAGTCCTATAGAAGTAGTGGCTATGGGACTGGGTCCGGAGAAAGTGGACAAGGAGGCTCCACCACAAAGACATCTGTACAACTGTCACAGGATTTGGTGGCTGTGCAGAAATCACATGGTTCAGTTGATGCAGCTTCTACCGCCAATCCTGAAATTCTCACACAGCCAGGCAGTGTACCGAAATCCAAAAGCTGTATTGAAAATGACTTTGCGCCACCTGTTTCCAGAAAATCAACTGCTGTTGCAGCTCAAGGGCAGCAAAGGTTAGATGTGCAAGCTAAGACAGAATCTCATGCATTGTCTCAGCATTTCAAAGAGCCACAAGAAGATCCTTGTCACAAGTCTCATTCTGTAATCAGTGGAGTTCCCAAGGGTGAAAAACCATCTGGTTTTAAAGAGAATAGTATAGCCGATTCCCAAGCTCACGCTCATGCTAATGCAAGCACAATGCAAGGCCCGGAGCAGCAAGATCAGCATCAAGCAGAAACTATGCAAGTTCTTCATCCCATTGGACATGCCGCTGGCTTCTCCAACAGTAACTTGCCACCATCCCTTCAGCAGCATTCTTCTGCTAGTCTCACACACCCATCCCAGATGAGCTCATCTAGCAGCTATGTTCTTTCATCCAGTGTAGAGGCCAGGCTGAGTTTAATTAATGGTCCTTCACCAGGATCTATACTGAAAAGACATGTTTTGCAGTCAGGATCAGGTACTGTTAATAGTCCTTGTCTTCACACACCAAATTCTGCTTATAGAAAATATTTCAAGTATTTAATGCTAGATACTCTGGTTGTGCTCATATTGGTGTCTCCAGTCCCAATAATAGAGACTGCTAGTTTGGAACTTTTCCTTTTCACTCAAGCTACTGTTCCATGTGCAGTTTAGTCAGATCTTCAGCTACAACCATTACATCTTTAGAAAGGTAACAAGATCACAAAATCATTTATTTCACATTATTGCTGTGTGGCTACATCAGTAATATTGTATATCATTATGATTGTCATATTATAACTAAACTTACTTACATCCACTGATCTAGTCACTAATTAAGTTTTCATTACTGAAACAGGAACTCCAGATAACTCCAGAGAAAGTCCCTCATACCGTCTGGATGAGTTTCTGCCAAAGAATGAGCCAGCAAGTAAACATCACGATGACCTTAAACTGCAACAGCAAAGCCTTCCAAAGTTTGAGTTACTTTCAATTGATCCCTCTGTGGTAGGGTATTAATATTATAACATACTCTCTTTGTCTGTCAAAAGTTTTAATTATGTTATTTAAGAATGTTCAGCTGAGTAGTTTTGGCCCTTATATAAAAATTCTGAACTGTTTGTTTGCAGTACATGTAATATGATGACTTGGCCAGATGTGAGACTGAGAGGCATGCATGAATCTTTAGCAGTAATAGCAATTTTTTTTCTTTTTTTTTGGCCCTTTCTCAAGACCTGCTCTTTTGGTTGAGCTGTGAGGGGTTACAAATTAAATGTTTTATGTCTGATATGATATGATCATGTTATATTGCCTACAAAAGAAATTTCAGTTACTGAGACTGCTCATTGCATGAAATTACTGGGTAACTGCTTGTACACTATTTATTAAAAAAAAAAAAAAAATGCCACTCACAGAAAACAATGCTGGGAATAGTATGAGAGTTTCAGGTAAAAACTCATGAATTTTAGACTACTGTCAGGGACAGGGACAGATCCCGAGAAAGAATGGGGGGAGGGGGCTTCCCACTCTCTGTAAGTATTGGATAATCAGTTTAAAGATATAGAGTTCCTCATACAGTAACCTCAGATCTAACAAGGTTGCTGGGACCAACTTTCAGTCCTCAGTGAAGCTGAGGTCTTGTTCAATGCAAGGTTTCTGCAAGTCATGTGAAAACTGGTCTATCTCTAGTGAGAACCTTTAGGTTTGTGACACCTATTAGAAGGGCAAATCACTCATAGTGTACAACCCAATTAATCCGCTAATATATAAAATCCCCCTTTTTTGGGGCCCTGCCAGGCAGTGTTAGAGTGTAGAACTGTGTAAAATGACCTGTGATCTAAAGAAAGCATCCAATTTTAAAGTTT
Source organism: Ellobium chinense (assembly GCA_033807755.1). NCBI lineage: Eukaryota > Metazoa > Mollusca > Gastropoda > Ellobiida > Ellobiidae > Ellobium > Ellobium chinense. The sequence goes on along the minus strand of JAWQUT010000119.1, from coordinate 1,634,937 downwards.
CAGGTACAATTTGAGCCTTCTAGATAAAAAAATAAAATGTGTAGACCTATGCTGCCGTCCAAAGGCAAACCGACGTAACTTGATTTTTGTAGTTTTGAGAAAATTGGCTTTAACTTTCATTTCTCAGCCTGTCAAAACTAATGAAACGAGACAAATCTAGTTTGAAATTTCAGGTTCTAATGGGGCACATATTTTTTTCTGACGATACGTTGCTCACCTACAATATAAAATTTTGGCGCCAAAGCAGATACGCTGTTTTGCCATTTTGCCATTGTTGTTTACATATAATTTGAGACTTTTGCCACAAAGGCGAAACGGCGTAACTAGTCAATTTGGAACCCACTATTGTTAATTACTTCATTGTTTGGATCGTTTATGATGAAAGGACCGAAAATGCAAAAAAAAATCACGCAACTTATTAAAAAAAACTCCAAATAAAACAAAAGCCACGCTAAACGTTCAAATGTTTCATTATCGTNGCCAAAGCAGATACGCTGTTTTGCCATCGTTGTTTACATATAATTTGAGACTTTTGCCACAAAGGCGAAACGGCGTAACTAGTCAATTTGGAACCCACTATTGTGAATTACTTCATTGTTTGGATCGTTTATGATGAAAGGACCGAAAATGCAAAAAAAAATCACGCAACTCATTAAAAAAAACTCCAAATAAAACAAAAGCCACACTAAACGTTCAAATGTTTCATTATCGTTTAATTATGTAATTATCACACCAGAGGGCAGATATAAACGATATGGAACATGCTCCCGTTGTTGTGATGGACCACAGGATTGTAGCTCTTGATGTGTTTGCGAATATCTTCAGCATCAAGTTTATTGCTTGGCGTATGTCTGCCTCTTTTGTCGACGCCGGGACTCCAAAATTCCTATGATGACACGCTTTTTTGTTCAAGCCGAGAGTTGTGAAACTTTTAGGACACTTGAACGTCCGGGCTCTTCTTGTTGTTATATTGTGCCGTATTTGTGTGCTCCACACTTGACCACACCCAAGATCTCCTTTCTGTTGGAGACATGGACCAGAACTGCTGATTTATTAAAACTCTGTCATCTTCTGCAAATTTTTTGTTTACAGGCAAGCTTGCACGAGTATCCGCACCCATCTTTGACCTCATGTGATAAGGCATCTCACTCCTTTCTTTTCCCTGTTGTCCTGAGGTGTCTCATTTTTCTTCGTGGCTGAGTGTCTCCTGCTTCGACTTCTATCTGGTTTTCTACTACCGGAGGAACAACAACTTTTTTCAAGGGCAATGGAAGATGTCGATGTTTGTGGAATGTTAAGATTCGGATCTTTCTTTTGACTAGCTAGTATTGTTGCATTATCTTCAGAACTTTCGTCATTGCTGTCTGATTCGTTATTAGGCTGATAGGTGGGATCTTTATCATCGTCATCGACCGCATATTGTTCATCTTCTAACTGCCCCAGAAGTAAGTTTAAGACTTCTTCCCTATTCATATCATTCCAACTGAATATATATATAAAAAAAACAAAAACTGCAAGACTAAGACAGTGATCAGATGATTTTGTTGACGACTACGACGATGATGATGATGATGACTATCCTAATGTTGTACTTTAATATACATGTATCCCATAAAGTATTATTCATCTTTCAGCGACCACTTTGTAAATTTTGTTGCATGCAATAATACGCCTAATAATAATACAAAATAATAATAAAGATAAAGTTTAAAGTTTTGTATCCACGCCAAGGCATGCTCACACCACTATATCAATATCCAACTGCAGCATTTAGGACGCACACATATCGCTCACACAGCCTTTAATTCTAAATTACCCATACCAGTCGCCTGGGTCGAGTTAGGAAAAGCGAATAAAATAATTTTTCCAAGGTTATAACGAATGACAGGGGTTGGACTGAACCCGGAACGACGATCCTAAAGATCAGACCACCAACCACTCTGCCAAGTCAACTAATTATTGTCGTTCAATAAAATAAACCTTGATGCAAAGAAGAGTGGATGGGCGATAGAAAAGTATCCGTAACACATCTAATTCAGACTAGGCTTAACTGTGCACACCCCTTAAAAATGGATCTGAGTACTTGGGCAAGATCTACATCTAGTATTATTATTAGGCCCACTAAGCTTACATTCATATAAATAATTATAATCGTTGATATATTCTCTTTTAAAAACTAAAGATTAATCTGCTTTTAGTGAACATTACCTAACTGATCACTTTGTTTTAACACTGTTTTGAAAAGTTTTGGCGGCAAAACTATTATGTTGTGTTACGTCCGCAGTTCTGATTATGTGCTACAGGAGCCGGTCAAAAGGACGTAACTTTGACTTTAATCGTGATCACTCCTAGTTAGTTGACTCGTGTCAACAAAGGCAGAGCAACGTATCTAGGTAGATACATCGCTCTGCCGTGGACGAAGTCAGTTACACCGCTCTGCCTTTGGTGAGCTGAGAGGAAATCTTTGTTACGCCGATATGCCAACGCTAAAAGTGTTGGATGCGCTGTAAATACACTCTCCTGCTTTTGCCAGCAGATACAGTCAGGTTAGTTGATCAAAATAATGTGAAAACCAAGAAATGCGAAAATTTCAAGTTACGTCGGTTTGCCTTTGCAGGGCAG
>JAWQUT010000119.1:1606984-1627614 GCA_033807755.1 Ellobium chinense | reverse complement strand
GTGCAATCGTAAATAAATCCTCAAATTTATAAGAAATTGTAAGTATGTATGGTATGTGCACATGTAATTTCTCCAGATTCTCTCACTTGCAGTGAATTCTGGAAGGAGGAGAGGCTCAAATTTTTTTCTGTTTTTGTGGCGCACACTGCACTTACTCAGAGTTATTAAATGAATCTGGATGTTTTTGTTTTTTTTGTCCTTTAAGGAAGGGATGAATCGTATCATGTTCTTCATCACCAAGTAACAGTTACATCTTGCGCCTCCGAAACTGAACTTCTCCATGGAAAATACTCACACACAGAGTAACATTCATTAAACATCAAAATCCTCGTTTCCCTTTGTGAAATCAGCAGTCGGAAACACATGCTATTTTTCGGCGGGAAAAGTAAACGGAACGGAACGGAGATCGGAACTAAGTTTCTCAGACGTGGAACGGGTGAACGGAACGGAATTTGAAAGTCTCGGCTGAATGGAGAACGGAACGCAGTTCCCTATTTTGGCACTGAACGGAGAACGGAACGCAGTTCCCGATTTTCCGTGAACGTGCCCAACCCTGCTGAAGTACTGTAAAGCCGTAAGTCAGATAAATCTATAGGCAGGCTAATGAGTTCAGGTAATTTGGTGGCATCACCACCTGAAAAACACGGCAAAGCAAAGAGGTTAAGAAGATTCTGGTGTTTTATACATCCGTAGACAGAGAATATTTTTACAAATTTGTTTATTTTGTGTACTCATGCAGGCATCTACTACAGACTCTTGATGATATCATCAAAATTATGAAACAGAGACTGCAAAACTTTGTAGACTATTGCCCATTGTCACATATGTGTACGGATTTGTCCAGTGTCTCTGCAGGGAGTATTTCCTGTATAACTGTGGATGGGTATATGAAGGTAAACATTTTTCTCCAGTCTGTTGTAGAATTCTTGCTGCATCAGAATTGTGAATTATAAATATTATCTTCAAGTTTTGTTTATGCCTAAGCTGTTTCACCCAGTAAATTCTGATTTTCCGAAGTAATTAAAATTATAGAACGCAGTCACTTACAAGACAAGCTTTTTATTTTGTTAGACTGTACTAAGAAGTCAAACTTTTATGCTGTGGATATGTGGGAGTTAATAAAATAATTTGTTCAGTGGAACCTTGATATTAAGTACAGTCGACTCTGCTTATTTGCTCTTCCTCGGGATCATGGAAAAAGTGGGCGATTGGGCGATTAAGCGGAGAATCGATTAACCGGAGAAGGTAATTTAGGCCATATTTTTGGTAATGGGGTTAAATTTCTTTGATGTCGTGGTTTGATGTCGTGCATTGACGCCTTCTCGTGGCCAGACTGAGGACAGATTCGAGTTTGATATGTTTGATCTCCGCAGTTTCTCTCATTGGCCACCTCGCAGTAGCCCAACAGACAATAAGAAGTAGGATGACACGGTCGGGATCGACCATTCATCCACATGACATGTTCTCTGATCTAGCTGAAATCCACCAGTACGATGTTTACATTCTATGCCTCGCTGAGACAGAAGGCGTGGTATGTGGAGACTATACAGCTTTCGGCGCATTAGCATTATCGGATGGGCGACAAAGGGGGACAAGGGAAGGGGAGGTGGGAAGGAAAGGCTTATCACACCTATTTCGACATGGCAGCTGTCAATCAGTCAACCGGTCTGCCATTTGTCATGCAGTTAAATCGTTTGTGTACATATTTGTTTGTCAGCTGCAATTCTTCAACCACTGATCTTTGAATTCACGGGCGCTGAAGAGTAGTCGATTATCCGGAGTGAGAGGCGATTATGCAGTGACTTATATATAGAAAAAATTAGGTTCCCTGGGAAACAGGGCGATTAAACGGGAAAGGCAATTAAGCGGAGTCGACTGTATATCCTTGGTGCATGGATAAAGTATATTAAAGTATTCAAATTCCATTATCTGGCATTGGCTACATAAAGAGTCACAGACTCAGTATTGTAGAGATGTAATAAAAATTAAACTGTATACTGTACATATTATTGAGATCTTCCAGAATAGTGAAATAATGGAATGAAAATGAATCCATGCACTTAAAATTCATTCATAGTTATGAAGAATATTTATTATATGAGTATTTAATACTGAGGTTTCACTGTACTTAGATTTAAATAATGCTAGTCTAATATGTTGAATGAAAACAATTTTTTTAATATTAAGCTGAAGTGAGAAGCCATATTATCAAGAAGAGCTTGTTGCAATTTTGTTTCTTTACATTATTATTTGTAATTTCAGACTGCAGGAAATATAAGAAAGAGTCAATCTTTGAAGTTTTTAGTGTGAGTAACTGTCATGCCATCAGATCAAAGGAAATTCCTTTTCGGAGGTGTCCTTGACTTGGTGGCTTTCAGGAAATCATTTATAATCACTTTCATTCTTCTCATTAAAACAAACACATTATTTTCATTTAGCTGAGCCCTACACTGGACCTGGAGACAGTTCCATTGCCAGGTCGTGACTGGACTGGTATATGCATGATTGGTCAGTCTAGTGCATCAATGTTGGCTATGCCCCACCAGAATGACCAGTTTGACCCTAAGTACTGGGTAATCAAAACTGTAAGTTTGGATTTAAAATTTCTTTTAGGGTCATCAGCATTTAGATTTTAAAAAAGAACATTTATTCAAAACATGAAAATCAGTTGCCAGTTGCTCTGAAAAACTTGGTTCTTAGGGTAAGATTTGAAGGGAATAACTTTGCGAAGAATATTTCAAGAGTTAGTGTGTAGTATGGCAGGAAATTTAAGATAACTGTCAATCTCAGTCCCGCCATTTGTGGAGAAAAGAGATGACTCCAAGCAAAATTCACTTTATAGCACTGATTTAGAAGATACTGTATATACTGGTCCAGTTAAAGAAAACAGTCCCCAAGTTGTGCAAGTTCTGTGTTGCTCTGACATCTGATACATAACATTCAATATCATGCCAGGCTTGAAGTGTTCTGATGCTAAAGCCAGTAGGGATTCATGCACGGCGTAGCCTGAGATACATGAAAGAATATAATATATTGCTGGTATGGTTTTCACGTAAGCTGTTTTGTGTGAACATTAATATCCTCAGTCATCTGAGTGAAAGCAAACATTACTTTTGGTTTGTTTATTTTTAATCTGAAATCCAATTTATTATATTTTCTTATGCCAGTCTTACATACAGGTCACTGATCTGCCGATTTTAAGGCAATTTTGTGACCTTTGTTTGGGCTTTTTTGATGATTTTAAATATTTTTCCAATGTTATAAGAGGCCAACAAAGTTATTATAATTTCATGTTGTCTAACCATCACAGGTTCCCACATCTGATAGCGTATCTCAGTGGGAGCTGTACTCAAAACTGGCGCAAGTCAAGCATGATTCCATCACAGAGTTTTTATGGGCTGCCAGTCTGAAGGAGGATAAATCACTTATTGTCTGTACACTCTATGAAGGTATGCAGTTAGTGTTTGTTATTTGTTATATGTGACAATCAACTGACAGCATGACCTCTCATGCATTAGTTTATGAGAAATCAACACTCTTACACTTTCCAGTTTGGAATTACATGCTAGGTATTGTTTAAAGAAGACATCTTATTTGACAGGTCTGTCTCGGTGATGCAGAGAATAAGCATATGATACAATATCATCACGTCATTTGTGTTCTGATGGACACAGAGTCAGTTTGTAGTCTGTGCATGCTTCTAAAGTATATAAATTTGACTTTATGCATGCATCAGACTAATCAAACTCATTCAGTTTGAGACAGGATGAAAGGGACACCAAGGAAAAATTATTTGTCAGTTTCAAGTGAAGTATGGAGGATGAAAGATATTCTTTTGCAGTAGAAGAGATATTAGCTCTTATCCCTTTCTGTTCTATGAGCAGAGGCAATTAAGAAATAATTTAACCTCCCCCAAAAAAACAACCAAAAACAGAATAAAATTAAAGATACTAGCAAATAGTACTGGTATGAGATTCAAGGTTGTGAGGCCACACTTTTAATTCCTCATCTGTGCATGTTACAGCTTCAGTCCCTTGCCCAACATTGTATTAATGTGAGTAGTTGGGAATTGTATTAGAGTCATGGGTAGGTTCAGACATGGAAGTTAAGGAACAATATTCAGGCAGTAAATAATAAAGGTTTACATGGCTGTAAAGAGGAATTCACTTGCAAGCTGAGAGAGTGAGAGACCCTGGGTCCAGTAATTTGGTAAAAATGCTTCATGGCACACTTTCCAGATAACATCCAATCAGGCTCTCATTCCTCCCCTTATTGAAGTGAATATATTAGAATAACAAATACCCTTACACTTGATATCATTGAATTTGTCTCAAGAACTAAAAAATTTGAGTCAGTTCCCTGAAGTTCAAGGTTGTGAGTTTCTGTTGCAAATGTAGAATATATTTCTAAAATATAGTATATATATAGAAATCATTTCAACATCACATCTCTTCTTTGTAATCCCTTCTTTATGAAATCTTGCTGCATTGGGACTTCATCTTGTTATCAGCAATGTATTCTTTCATGTATTCCAGGGTACTCCCTACATGAATCCCTACAGGCATTAGCACCAGACCACTTAGAACCGGGCCTGATCCTCAACATAATGTATCAGATGACGAATGCCACACGGAAGCTGCACAGTTTGGGGATTGTTTTCCTTAACTGGACTAGTATGTATCTTGTACATCAATATTATATTGTGGGCTATCTGTAAAGTCTCGCGAATGCTAGTAAGTTGTTGATTTTTATCTTCGTCTGCATGATAAATGCTCACAACGCCAATTTTGGAAATTATACAAGAGAAGGAAAAAACAATTTATCTTCAGTTTAGGACAGGTAGCTTTGTGTGCTTGTGGGGAAAGGGAAAAATTTGCATAATATGATTGTGTAAAGGAGATGGAGATTTGATTGTGTGGATACTAAAACATATTTCTAATCAACATTACCAAGAAGAGCATTAAGTCAATTAAGTAGCATTTGTCTAGGAACTAAAGCATACTTATGAGAAAATCAGTGAGGAGTTTTTGAGGTTTTACAGGAGAAAAAAAAATGATTTATTTGTGTCTTACAGTCCACAAAACAATTTTACGTACAGTGAAGCTCTGAATATAACACATGAATAGATTTGATTTGATCATTGGCACTCCTTACACCATTTATTGATTTATATATATATATACCTTACGGTGATGGAACACTTGTTCCGCATATCATACATAGTAAATAACATGTAACAAACATCAATGAATGAAACATCGATAGTATGGAGTGCCAAGAATGAGGTAAGTTGCTGCAAATGATATCCCGTATTCTATGATTTTAATTTTCCCTTTTCCCCCTGTCCTACTTATTTTCCCAAAGTATATTATATCAGTGACATTGTTAGCGACATCTGCCATAGACTTGGTTCACGAGACTGTGAACCAAGATGTTGCCCACTGAGAACGGCCGTGGGGCATGATCTTATGCGGATTACTGGTGATAGGGAAGGTCAACAACTCCCCCCATGCCGCCCTCCACACAATATCAACCCCAAGGCTCGCACGCTATTGATTACACAAAGACGCAGGAGCAGACTTGAGGAAGGTCAACAACCCCCTAAATCTGTTACCTGCGTAAGAGATTTGACTGTGTTTGGACTGAAGGCAGAAGAATGGCCATGAATGACTGGGCCACGGATATAGCATTGGAATGCATTGGAACACCATCTATCTAGTTGTCTTATGGTGGCATCGGAATGGCCTAACTGTGCCCACCGAGTAGCTGCACCAATTCTAAAACTATGTGCTGACAAACGCTCAGATGGATGCAAACTTTTGACGCGATACTGCCTGACCATTCAAAAGGAACAGGGGACCTGGGAGCACACCACGATGGCACATATACTGTAGTAATGCTTAGACAACACAAAATGTGTCCGAAGGATGAGTAGTGAATGTATGCATACTCGCCTGGCCCGCCGAATGTTTAAAAGATGTGAACTGCAAAGACATTACCGAGTCACCGTGGCTGAACCGTATATCACCGCGTTGTAAGTTTTGCGGGCAGTTGGTCATTTCACCAACCCGTAAACCAGCATGGAAAACAAGCAGAAACATGGCATGGAAAAGGTGGCGTTCATAGGCAGATGACATGAAAGTGGGAAATGACTGTACCATCTCAATAACTTGCTGTTCAGACAATGGATAATGGTTGTCTGATGTGGGTTTTGCCTTCTTAGTGGCTATCAGCATCTTGCACATAACAAATGTGTCTGTGGGGTCTGGCATATTGTGTACTTTGTGAATGTAACTCAAAGTGGAAAGATTTGACGCAATTGACGCAGACACCCAACCTGATTGGTGTAAATATGTAATATACAATTTGATATGCTCAGCTGTTACAGGTAGTTGTAAACAAATATGAAATTAGCACAAGAAACGTTGAAATTGTTTCCAGGCCTGATTATATGCAGCCTTTGTCATTTTAGCCAATGCACTGGCTTCTGACCTGGTTCCGGATCTGCGTCTGGGTTTAGGGAATGGAAGCGGCCAATCTGCAAACGCGAGAGGGCATCAGCTTTATTATTTTGCATCCCTGGGATGTGCTCACTCACAAAGAGTATATTGTCACGAAGAGTGGCCCGAACCAAGCGGCGGACCGGCTTCATGACCAACTTCTCTTTGGATGTCTGTTTGTTGATTACATGGACCAAAGCCAAGTTGTCCGTATGGATACGGACGCACTGGTCTTTGAGGAGGCTCCCCCATACTTCCACAGCCAGAACGATCGGGATCAATTCTAGAAGTGTAATATTTTGGCAGTGGTACCAGGAACTAAATGTTCCATGGAACCAATGGGAATCAAGAACCGCCCCAAAGCCAAGTGCTGCCGAAGCATCAGACTCTAACCTCCTAACCCTGGGAGACAAGAATAATTCTTTAAGTTTAAGGTACAAAGTTTTCCCATTGTATTGGTTTAAGAAGTCCCCCCACACCTTGAGATCTTCTTTTGCTTCCTGGGTAAGTCTAATGAGGTAGAACGGCTTCTTAATCCCAATTGTAAGATCTATGAGCCAGCGGAGAAAGGCTCTACCCGGCACTACGACTGCACAAGCAAAGTTGAGCAGGCCAGTCAATGATTGTAGTGACTGTAGAGTAGTTTTAGAGCGAACAAGCATTTCTTGAATTTTTTATTTGCACATAAGTACCTTGTCTAATGGGAGGCGCACCTCATGATCAACAGACGAAATTTCATAGCCTACAAATGACATGATCTGTGCGGGGTGCAGCGTTATCTCTTTGGACATGGGAATACCGATATCGGCACACATATTAAGAAATTTGGCGAGTGCAGCCTGGCACTCTGCCTTGGTTTTTGCGACAATAAAGAAATCATCAAGGAAATGAGTAATAGTTGGGATGTGTAGATTATTTTGTGCAGCCCACTGAATAGGAGAAGAAAAAAAATGATTTATTTCCAGATGTCATAAATAAAAGCCTAGATTTTGACAAATGATGTCTAGGAAGTACAGTTTCCTTGTATTTTTTATCCGTCACCAAGTTTGTGAAACGTTTATATGCTTACCTGCACAGCAGAGCTTTGCAATCAGTGCTTTGGTCTAAATCTTGACAATGACAAGGATTCTCTATATCCCAATCTTAGCATCACTGTTACTCATGGTTTCACAGGTACCAGTATTTTGGTGGCACGGCAAACAAACTCAGGCCCACTTGTGAGAATGAACAACTTCTCATGCTCTGCCTTGTTGAAGCATGACGATGGGAAATGTGGTTATGATGGAGGCGACCTCTACCTTTCACTCTCTCCACATCTCATGTCTCCAGAGGTATTCTTTCCCTTAATTATGAACAGTGCATTTCATCAAATAAAGACCTACAGGCAGTATTGCAAATGGTTTTATAATTTGGTATGAAAATAAACATATCTCTGGTTATACAGAACACTTGGCATGAGTGAATGGTGCTGAATGTAATGGATGTGTACTTAACTAAAGCTCCTGTGTCTTAAAAGAATTATGAGTACAAAACATTTTTGGCAGTGCTTTGAGTTTCGAAAGATTGTTGTTAGTCCAGTGATTAACGATTGTGACAAAGCATTGAAGTTCATGATGAAACATTTTTCATCAGCACTATAACAAAGGTTTTCCTGGATTTCCAGATAAGTCAACTCCGCTTACTTGCAACTCCTCGGGATCACAGAAAAAGTTGCGATTAAGCAGAGGTGTGATTTTGCGCAGCTGGTATTTTCAGCTATTTATGAGGGATATGGGGGAAATAACCTTTTCCCCGCTGAGTTTTCATGGGCATGGAACTCCCAAGGCATGTTTCAATAGGCACGTCGCAGTAGCCCAACAGACAATACAGAGTAGGATGGCACAGTCAGGATCAACAATTCTTTGATCTAGCTGAAATTCACTGAGCAGGTCAAGGAGAGATGGTGAGGAGGGGCTTATCACACCTGTCATGGTGTGGCAGCAGTCACTCAGTCCACCAGTTTACCTTCCGTCATGCAATTTCAGCCATTATTGTAACTATTTATCAGTTGTATTCCTTCAACCGCTGATATTTTGTTTTTATGGCTGCTGAGGAGTTGCTACTATCCCGAGTGAGTTGCAATTATCCAGTGACTTTTATATAGGAAAAATTTGGCTCCCTGGGGAAGGTTGTGATATAGCGGAAGTGGCAATTAAGCAGGGGACAGTTAAGCAGAGTTGAATGAATATCAAAGGAAGAAAGCAAAAGACACAAGTAAGAACCTAGAATATTTCCAAGATTTGAACACCGGTAGCAATTTTGTTTTGCCAGGTCTAATTTCATACTCAAGAATCGACCTGTAATGTAATCCAGTAGATTTGGGAATGTGTGCGTTTTTGTTTATCATTTAAGAATGGGCTGGATTTCAGAAGGGTATTCGCATGTTGCCCTCTTTGTGTTTTCTTTTAAATGTCAATCTAGAAGCATTAGCTTACACAGCAAAGTAGAAAGTGTATGTGCTTTTGGTATTGAGTGCTAGGTGCTGGTTTAGAGAAACTTGTGCGATGCAATTAAATGCCCATTTCCAGGGTTGAATTATACTTACATGTACCAATCCTTTACTTGTGGCAACAAAAATACTTGAGCCATTCTAAACAGCTGGTCAAATTCACTTTGGTATAAACCTTTTTTCCAAAAGTACCATTTTTTTTAAATTTGTATATTATATTATTAAGACAGCAATCATTAGTGCAGTGGGAAAGACTTTTCTTTCCACCAGCTGCCTGAATCAGCTCACTGTCAGGTCAACTGTTATACTGATAATGTTTATGACATGAAAGGAACAAAATATTCAACTCTCTTTTTTCAGCTTTTACACTCAGCAAATCAATTTTAGCATACCAAAATTTTAATTAGCTTCATTTTTCATAATAATAATAATAAAGAGAATTTTTATAGCGCCTCACCCCCGAAAAGCTCGAGGCGCTTTACATTGCATACATTTCTTTCAAACACCAGCCATATTACAAGCATAAACATACACACTCGCAGGTACTTATTGCATAATATAGACGTACATTTCAAAATTATTCTTGATACAGCAAGCATTCCAAATACGGACTGCAGTAGCTACTTTGACAAGTACTTTACAAATAGATGTGTTTTTAACTGGCATTTGAATGATTAAAAACTGGAAGAATTTCTAATATTTTCTGGCAATGAATTCCAAATGAGGCCCAGAATAACAGAAAGCCCTATCACCATACTTCCTTAAATTAGATCAAGGTACAGATAGCTGTTTTAAATTTTTAGATCTTAAGTTTCATAATGGTGTATATGGGCAAAGTACATCTACCAGGTTTGATGGTGCAGATGACTCCTGGGCTCGAAAACAGAGTGTTGCCACTTTATACTCAATCCTAGCTTTTACAGGTAGCCAGTGTAATGTTCTAAGAAGAGAAAGGTTGTGATGGACTTTTGATGTTTTGAGTGCTAATCGCGCCGCATTGTTCTGAATCCTCTGAAGTTTATTTAGCTTATCCTCTGGCAATACTGTTAACACTGAATTACAATTATCCAGCTGTGATAGTATGAAAGCTGAAATAAGAGTTTTAACAGCATCCATTGAGAGATAGGGTGCTGTGCGCCCTATTCTTCTTAGTTCAAAATATGATGCACTAGTTAACTGATTAACCTGGTTCTCCATTGATAAAGTACTGTCAAAAATAACACCAGAATTTTTTGCCTTGTCAGAGAAACTGCGTCACACCTCGCAATCATAGAACTTTATTCCTTGCTCTACAGACTGGAATTAACAAAATCTTAAAATATTGGGCTCTCACTTAATATTCATTATGTCCAATAAATAATGTCATGTCCCATTTACAAGGATCAAGTTTTTGAATAAATATGAATCTTTCTATTCACAGTTGAGAGAAGAAGAAAGCACGGTGAATTTTCCCAGTGATGTTTGGGGTTTGGGCTGTTTCTTATACGAGCTTGTGACAGGCCAGCCTGTGTGGCATGAAGACAGGCATCTGCCAGATGAAATTCTCATAAATAAAGTGAGTTGTAGAGATTAGGGTATGTTATCAGAAGAGGAGGTGGCGATGCTGAATGTTTTTGGGGTTTTTTTTTCTGTGAAAGTGGTAGTGAAAATGTATTTGTTAAACCCACTCAAAGTGGCTCCTCTTGCAACATGGAAATTGGATGGGAGAGGGGGCCGGTCTCGTCTTGTATCCCAAGGAAAGCATTTCATGAAAAAGAGCATGTGTGACATCAGCCAATCACCAGATGTTGGGACAAAGAAAGGTCAGCTGTGTATGCTATGGTCAGATTCACAACAACATAAACTGTTTAAACAATTTAACTGTCCATTTTAAACCAAAAAAATGTATACAGTAAAACCTGTCTTCTGCGGTCCCTCTGACGAGCGACCCCCTCCCATCTATGGACACTTACTGTTCACCGACCGTTTTTACACTGAAACCGACCTCCGATCAGCGGCTCCATCTGATCGCGAGGCGCGGACACTGATCAAAGAGCCATTTTCCCGTGAAGAGCAACCACGTGTGCCCTACGCATTTCCCGAGTCGGAAAGCCAGAGGCCAAAAATCATTGCTAAGACCTACATCAAAGAGCAGAGCGTACGGCATGGTGACTGTGGTGGTGGGGAGATGAGGGTGGGAAGAAGACCATGTATCACACATGCCTACCACAGACGTAATACTGGTTGCACAATATTAGACCCACGAAGCCCACATTACCCTCTCATTCATCATTGTTGGCGGGCAGTGGCAAAATTGTAACCGCGTAGCCGACATCGGTCAGCTCATTTGGTGCTTTCTAAAAGCCGGGGTCTGAGATAGGTTCAGTAAAAGTGGCACATTAAGCCGTCCGATGGTGGTGAGTTCAGTAAAGACTGCACAAACAACATTAATCTAGCTTTAGAAGTAGAGAAAAGAAAGTAAAAAAAAAAGAACAAAAAACTTCCGTGATTAGGAATAAAGTGCAGTAAAGTGAACGGTAGGCCTAACATTGATCTCTACTGAGAAGGACACATGGGGCTTTGAAAGGACATTGAAAGCAAGTCCCAACTTATTAAATGGACATTTTTATGCAAGCTGAGGGGGAAAAAGTTCAGTAAGCCACCCACGCAGGTTCTTTAGTAGAAATTATGCTTTTCTTCTCTCTTGCCTGAACGCAGCCAGACAAACTGGCACCGCGAGGTGAGTAGTACTCACTGTTCATGCCTAGCAGCCAAAAAACAAAAAATCGGGTTTCGGGGTTGGAGGGGAGAGGTAGCCTACACACTTTACAGTGTCTCGTAATTGTTATTACACTCTAAGCAAGCGGGAAAGATGATCACATTTTATTCCTGATGACTGATAAACAGACAGGACAATACTGCTGTGTGACTGCCTGTGTCTGGGTTCTCCATAAATGGGGGAACGGGACTAATTATAAAACCTAAGTCAGTGAGGGTTTTTTAATACTCACTGATCATGCAAACTTAGAGACTGTCAATATGACGTCAGAAATGCTCCAGTTGCAAGCTTATTACTCTGCTATTTCTGTTACCAAGAGTTTTTTTTTTGTTTTCTTTACAAACATTGAGGGATAAACAGGAGTAGTTACATGAGGGTCAAATAAAAGTGACTGTAAATAGCTTCTAATGTGCTGTAATAATTCAAATGGTAAAAGAGTATTTTCAAATGTCTGGTCTTTAAATACTCTAATATGCAATTTGTATTTGTACCATCATATTCGCCTCATGATATGAGGCGAATAGTTTGTGATACCCTTTTCAAATATAAGCCATAGGAGACATTGTTTACCTTTGTGTACTAGGAGAACCCAACCCTACCTGCAATGAAGGACCACCTGTGATGTAGGGACACTTTTCTGATTTCCCTACAGTGTCCCTACATCACAGGTTTTACTGTACATATCATACATAAATATGCATGAATGCAAGAACCAGGGAATTCCCACAGAGCAAACTTGAAATCACAGTTCACAGGTGTATATGTTATTCAATTTGTATACATCTGGGAAAGACTGGATTTCAATTGTGTTTCACATAATTGCTTTCCTTATTTGGTTGCATTGGTTTCCTTTTTTTCAGATGAAGGAGGCCCCTTTTCCTGAGCCTCCAAGGATTTACCCTGAACTTAGATCTGTCTTCACTGAATGCTGGAAAGTAAGTTGAATCCAGGGAATTCTGTCAGTATAGTAGACTGGCATCATATGCAAGGACATCAGACTTTATATATGACTGAAGATGAGTGTTCAATAAGAATGTACTTTACAGTGCATAGTTCATGCTTACAATCATCACAAAGTTTTTTGAAAAAGTTACAAGTAAGAGATTGGCTATTATATGAAAAGCTGAATTAATATCTGTCCAGTGAGGAAATGGAATGCCATAAAGCATTAAACACAGCGAGGGTAACTAGTAATGGTGCTGCAGGATGTGAACGGTTCATCTCCTGCACATGAGTACCCCATAGAGATGATAGGAAAAAAATTGGTATTTTGCAGATTATAAAAATACTTAATATTTGATGTGGCTACAGTGTTAAATCATTGGTACTCTGTTGACAAAGACAGAAGTCTCAAGTCTCCTTCTTATATAGGGCACTTTTAGCATTTGTGGCATCTAATGACATGTTTCATTCTCTTTTCAGATAAATCCATGGCAGCGCTGTAAGGTAACTGATATCGAAGATTTGCTTGTTTCAGCTTTTCAACCCCATCTGAGGCCTTGAGTATGGTATTATCTTCTGCTCTGCTAGAGATTAATTTGTTATAACGATGACAATACTTGCGTCCAGTTTTGCCACAGATGAGGAATGGCTGTAGTGTTCAAGAAGACATTGTTGCTCATCCTTACAGAGAACATGCTGAGATGTCTCATCCAGTGGCTGCCCAGCTGTCATCTTGTAACCATGGACAGTCTATGGGATCACATGCATGTGTATGTCACATCTGTCACATCACAGCTATATAGGTCAGGTCTTCCAATTTTTTAATGATCCCACTTACAGGCACTGTTGTGAGCTCTTGTATTGTTTTGTTGTTTTTTTTTACAGCATTATGAATGGGCATTCTGAGTTACTGTTTTCAAAATGAGATTGTTTGAAGCTTCATTTACTTCAGTTTTCAGCTGACTAATTGAATAATCATTTGATTAATTACTTGAATGATTTCATTTAATTTGGTAAGAAAGCGGAAGAGGTACTTCATTATTTTTGTACTTGGTCATGAAGAATGGAAACTCATGAACATACAACATTCATTGCAAGGGCTAATAGAACATGCCACAAGTTAAAGCTGCTTGTTTACATCCCTGTATGTATGTTAAGATTGCTATCTGTTTAGAGATTACTGTAATCAGCAGGGATGCCACTATTCACTGAAATCAGAGAATGCTGTTATATTTCAGAGATTGTTGTTTGACATCAGTCTGAGAAACAGCGCTCATGGAAATATGAAAATCTAAAAATATATTAATTCTTTTTACCTCTTGTTTTCCATTTCTAAGAACTCTTTTTCTATTCCTGTGATACAGAGACTAATTCAATCTAGTTATGTGTACTTGTGCACATACAAGTTGATTTCTTATAACCATTTTTATGTTATGTAAATCACTGAACAATATAGATGTCTTCTATACCTGATATATGTAAAACATCAGAAAGTTCAGAGAATTTTATCAAAAGTGGGCGGCATCCCTGTGATCAGAAGATGATTCCCAGCATAACATTGTTTGAATTCTGAACTGTCATGGAGGACTGCACCACTGCGTTTGCAAAAGCTCGCCTTCTCAGAAACAACACGAGACTTTTACTTTTCCATATGTCAGATATGAGTTTAATAGTGTTGCAAGAATAAGGTTTTCATCTGGTTTATGGTGTTATTTATGAAGGGCAGTCCTTTGAAAAAGAAACAGTCTTTGTTACAGAAAGAATCATCTGGACACATTTTTAATGAACCACTTTCATGCTTGAGAGTTTGTAAACAGTGAGTTATCTAAATTTCTATACACTAAAAGACTTGAATTTGTCATTTATTGCTTTAGTGAGCATCCACTGCAAATAAATGTGGATGGATAATCCATTTTATTCTGCTGTTGTTGTTGTTTTTTTTGGTTTTAGTCTCGAGATGTTTATTTTTTTAGCAACAGATTCTATTGTTTATTTTTTGAGTGACAGATTCTACTATTTTGTATGAAAATTTGTTCTGTTTATAGATATATTTTTGCCTCTTTTTATTCTGTTGACCATAAAGTGCAAGTTCTGAATTTGTTTCCACATTCATGAGACATAACTCATGAGGGTATAATGGGTGTTTTAACCCTGCCATTTATAGTGAAAAGTTTGCATCATAATTTCATCATTTCATGAAAAAAACTCCCATATTTTTTGCCACCTTTGTGGATATTTTATCAAAGATACTGGGTACCAGGTGGTATTGGAATTGTTCAAACATTGCTGCCGTTGTTCATTACTATCTTCGTTTAGTGATGTCATTAATCTTAAGAAAGCCGATAGTTTAGTTGTTAGTTTTAGTATATTCTGCTATATTCATATTGGTTTTATACATAATATGTAAGTAAATGCTCAGCATACATGCCTTTGTTAGATTGTTTCAAGGACTGTCTGTGATTTGTCATTTGTTTGTTTTTTCTGCAATTCATGTAATTCAAATCATGATGTGGACATATGAAACCTGTATTCCTTTAAATTATTGTAAAGTTCTAAATTTACTTTTATCCAAATGACATGCCACACTTGTAACTTCCTTCATTTCTTTGAATCATAACCCTCTAGAAATACAAAATCAACAGTCAGATGGAAATGTGTGCTGTTGCTATATTTTTTATATCATGGATGAATTTCCATTAATATTTATTTTATCCAGAGATATGATTATTCCTAGTATTTCAACACAGGATTTTAGAATCATAATAAAAAGGCCACTTGATTTGTTAATACAGTTTTGGACAATGTGATAAATATGAATTTCTGGATATATCTTTGCAGACTTACAATGTGAATCTTGTTGCCTACTTGTATATGTTACATTATTATAATATTATATGTTCAAACAAGTAATACTGATGCATAATGGCAAGGCTACACATTTGTTGGAAGAAAGTTTTCATAGTATCTCAGCCAGGGGCGTAGCCAGGATGATGTTTTTGGTAATCTAGCACTTATCATTTTTTTTTTTTTTTGGTGGGGGTGAGTGAGCAAAGAGTAAGATGTAGACATAGCTTTTGGATAGTTCACTTGGCTGATTTGTTGCTATCATATGTTGCATTGTTGATATAGTGTTATTTTGGTTGCATCAGATATTTCTTTCCTCTACTGGAACACAACCATACTGTGTCCAGGAAGGAGCAACTGGGGTAAAGATTTGAAATAAATCAGGAAGTTTACTATGAACTGATTATTTCCTGGATATAAATAAATATTATAGTTATCATAAGCCTTTCTAAACACTCTATAACAACATAAGAAATTACTCAAATTGAAATGGTTTTGGGATCATTCTTTGATTCGTGGTCATAAGGCAATTTTGACAGAAGTTCAGTCACATGCAAGGCAATTAATTTGAGAACAGTTTAATACTTTTTGTCAGCCAGATTAATCGATTTTGACTTCAGTCCGCTGGAGTCAGACAAAAAACAACAACAAAAAATTCAGTTATTTGAGAGACGGTGGCTTTTAAAAAGTGCTAGAAATATAGTATTTGGCTCTGAAAGTACCTTCTTGACTACCAGCCACGTGTCGCCGAATCAAAGAAAGATGGAGAAAAAACGTGAGTTGTCGTCATGGAAGGAATCTTGTGTAAAAAGAAACAGAAAGAGTCGGGGTAAGCAAATTTTTCTCTCAAATTATTGGCCACTATTTTTAAAAGTCTCTCTTTACATTGCCTTTGGAAGTATAGCACTGTGGATATAGGAATGCTGAATCTGTGAGTGTGTAGGCTTCCAGATCATCGGCAAGGAAAACTAGATGACGTTGGCTAAATCGTATTGCTATAGCTTGTAAATGGCTCATAAGTGAAAAAGTATGAAGGTAATGTTTAAACATTTTAGAAAACATCTGATATTGATTAAATTATATTAGATAAGTAGATAATATGTTGGTAATCTCAGATTCATAGATTATATGGACCCTACGCCCCTGATCACAGCAATCAT
Source organism: Ellobium chinense (assembly GCA_033807755.1). NCBI lineage: Eukaryota > Metazoa > Mollusca > Gastropoda > Ellobiida > Ellobiidae > Ellobium > Ellobium chinense. Next base: position 1,610,922 of record JAWQUT010000119.1, on the reverse strand, counting down.
ATTCTTGTTATGTGTTCACTGTGAAATGGCACAAGCACATTTATGAACAGCTTTTGGCTTCTGTTTTCTATAGAGATGAAATATAATAGTTTATCAGGGGTGTGTACAGCACCTGACCTCTTTTCATTCAAACAGTTTGATATATATGAATAATGTGTGGCAGCTATTCTGCTTTTGCTTACCTACCTTTTGGTTATATTTAATCTCCCCAAGAGTCGCTGCCCTATTCTGAGACTGACATAACTTTCATTTTCATCTTTTGCAGAAAAAATTTCCCTTGCTCCCACATTTATCAGGTCATTATTAGTTCACGTGACAGAAGAATATGCAGTCTATCAGTAATGTTGAGGTTTCCTTTTACAAACGTCGATGTAACTTGTTCACATGGTTTCAGAGGGCTGAAGTCATTCTACACAGGGACACTGGCTTGGAGTTACTGTTAATGTCCTACTTTTCATTACCTCAGATGACTGAAATTTTTCACTGTTGTATGGTATTTGGATAAATTGCACACAAGGTTTACACAATAAAGCAGCCCATTTATCGATCAATGGAGTACCTGAGGAATTCACTCGCATACATTTCATTCACAATTTCCACAGTCTGTTCATCTGTAAAGTGGGTACCTGGCTATGGTTAGTGGAAGATATTGCTAGATTGTTAGTGGAAAGCGCCTATGAATGGCAACAGCAGTATGTACTCCCCAGAGAGCTGAGAAAATTCTGGAGTGATTAGGCCTGCTTGGGTAATGATAGTGAGAAGTCACATGAACATTAGCCCGGATACAAATTTAATTCATAAACCACATTAAGGTCATTATTATTATTATGATCTAATAATGACACACCTGTTAACTCTTATATTTTCCTGACTGCAAATGATTGGGGAGGCCAGTTTTAAACATGGCTGCATCTACAGTCAAATATTCTCACCCATTTTCTTCTGTAGAATACCTATTGCAGAAACAAACCAACAATATAGTTCCTATGCACTTAATTCGCAAAGATGACAGAGAGAAGATATAAATATGCATGAGGTTTGTATGTGCTCTGAGGCAGCTACTGTAATTTCAGTTGTTTCTTTGAAAGCTTAAGGAACAAGTTCATACTTTTGTAAATTTTTTACTGATGGTTTGTTTGTAGTGCTTTGTGTTGTTGTTTTCCTTAAGTAACAGAACTATCTGAGGACAAGTTGTTGGAAAGTTGAAAGCATTGTAGATGAGTTTACCAGGAGAGTTTGATAGACAAGGATGTAGCCAAATTGTTATGTTGTACTCTTTTAACAACTTCAGATGTTTTATTTGAGTTACAGTCAACTCCACTCACCTCACCTTTGAGGTAGTATCGAAGAAAAGTTGCAAGTAAAAGGAAGTTGGGTTGGAATTATGCCCTAATTTTATAGATAAAATGCATTATTCTGTTATCTGAAAATGTTGTGATTAGGCAGAAGTTGCAATTAAGTAGCTTGCAGTAAAGAGGACTCAGTTGTTCTATAGTCAGCAGTTCTAAGAACTCACTAAACAAAATATTTTTGACAGTTGTCAAACACCAACCATTTTGAAAAGGTATTCAGTTCCATGTTTTCCACAGGCAGAATGCAGTATTGTTTTCGTGGTTGTTTGATTCCATTTTGTCTTGACTTGGGTCAATTTTGAGTGTTGCTCCATACCATTCGTGCTGAAAGATTTAAATCTGGGAATTAACAACTTTGTTGGGAAAGATGATTTGAGTTTAATCTTAATATTTTTTCTCAAATTCTAGACAGATTATTGTTGAGTGATTGTGAAACAGAAAATTGATGTCATGTTGATGAAGAACAATTATAATATATTACATACATTCATGTCTCACATTCCATGATTTTAAAAAAAAATATATTATGCATTATATCCATGCGAGATGCCAAATGCACTGAAATTATGATGAATTTCAACTGGTTCAGATTCCTTATATTTTGTTAGTCCTGTACTTGTTTAATAGTTTACAAGTAATTTTACAGGCTGAATAGGCTTTTTTGCTTTTAAAATAAATGAATATTCATATACTCAAAATGCATCTTCTGTTATTGATATTCATTTCCATCATCAGGATTTAGCAGAACTTTATATTTTTTCTCTCTCTCTCTCTCTCACTCTCTCTCTCTCTCTCTCTTTCTTTCCTCTCTCCCATGCTGTTCACTTGATAAAATTATGTTTTTGCTTTTGTCTTGTATAAGCTTGTATAGTCCAAGAACTTTGGGATCACACCTGGTACACAATGTAAAAATCCTACAGAATTATCTAAAATTCTCTGAGTTTTACAGCAAAAATTGGAGAGTTTCATTCTTTTTCGTGATACCCTTGTGTGTACATTTCCTAAGCTCTGTTGCACCTTGTGTCATCATTATGCCATCCTTGTCCCCTACTCCAGTCTTAGCCTCTTTTATCCTTTGGTCTCACTACATTTTACGCAATATTTCGTTGTCATCCCCCAACTCTTTTAATGTTATTAATAATTATCCCCATCACTTACCTCTCCAGTGTCCTTATCTGCCACATGTGAGTTCAGTTGTTCCTGCCTCATCGTCATTCATCACCTGCCCTCTCTTTTTTTCCCCCTCTCCCCCTTTTCTTAGTTGTCTCTTTTCACACATGTACCTCTCCCCAACTCCACCCTCTCCTCCCATCCTTCTTATTTGTCATCACCTGCCCTCTCTTTTTTCCCCCTCTCCCCCTTTTCTTAGTTGTCTCTTTTCACACATGTACCTCTCCCCAACTCCACCCTCTCCTCCCATCCTTCTTATATGTCCCTTCTTCCACTGTTAAACTCTTCCCCACCCCTTCGTGATATTTTCTCCTGATCTTTTCATCCAATCTTCCCATCTCTATCGTGCCTGTCCGTTCCTTTCTTCTACTTCTCTCCTTTTATTTGATCATCCATTCCTGTTACTCCTTTCTCATATGTCCATTTTTCTTTCTTATCGCATTCTCATCTATCCGTCCACTCCACCTCCCCCTTTTCCTAACCTGTTTATCTCTTCCTCTTGTCACCTCCTTTTTCTTCTAGGCATCCATTCCTCGTGTCCCCTTTGACTTATCTCTCTCTCCTCTCCTGTCGCCTTCTCCTTGTATGTATATTATTATAGTCAACCCCACTTAATCACAACTCCTTGAGAGAATTGAAGAAAACTGTGATTATATGAAGTTTCAGTTAACCAGTGTTTTTTATATAAAATGATAGCATTTTTGTTGTTGAAAACGTTGCGCGGTTTAGAAGAAATTGCGATTATCCAGGGTCAACTGTGTCTCCATTCCTTATGTCCCCTTCTCGTTATGTCCATCCTCTCTTTCTGTCCCATTCTTCACACATACCCTCTTTTCCTTTGTGTCGTCTCTTAGTTCTTTGCCCACTCACTCCTCATCTACTTTTTGAGTTTATTCTGTTACCTCCCCTACACTAACCTTCTCATCCGGTTTCCCCGTTCTTATTGCCACTCTCGGCCGTAACTCTCAAACCAGTTTTCTCTTCCCTTCCATCGGCATCACTTCCGCCATTACCTTCATTCTACCCCCCAACCACCACCACCACCATATCCACCCCTCCCCCCGTCACCATCCCATCATTTCTGCTACTGTCCGAACCTTCCTCATCCATGGATGCTCATCTCATCCTCCTCATGTCTCGTTTCATCTACCAAATCCCCCTTCTCCCTTACCTCAGCCCTCCCTTTTTTTTCTATTTTGTTGTGTTTTAGTACGTCTGTGTGTTTTGCCATTTTGTTGTTGCTGCTGCTGCTGTTGTTGCTGCTGCTGCTGTTGTTGTTGTTATTCTTGTTTGGCCTACTTTTTCATCATTTCCTCATATCTTCCAGATTCAGCTGTCTTATTTCATTTTTGTAGTCTTTATTCTCTTTTTTCTTTACCCCCTCCACTCTTTTTTTAAAGGGGGGGGGGGGGGGGA
>JAWQUT010000119.1:1565341-1595597 GCA_033807755.1 Ellobium chinense | reverse complement strand
GAGAAATGTGCCAAACGCACCTCCAACGTTTGCAAGAGTGGACCAGACAAGTGTTGTTGTCTTATTCTTCATTGAGTGAGAAATGTGCCAAACGCACCTCCAACGTTTGCAAGAGTGGACCAGACAAGTGTTGTTGTCTTATTCTTCATTGAGTGAGAAATGTGCCAAACGCACCTCCAACGTTTGCAAGAGTGGACCAGACAAGTGTTGTTGTCGTATTCTTCATTGAGTCTGGGTATAAATAACCGAGTTGGTTTCATGGATGAAGCTCTTTGTCCGTCAAGAGATGGAAATCGCAAGGATTAAAGCATCTATCTCCAAGCCCTTTGGGTATAAGTGTGAAAGATCGATTAGTCTGCTGTAAGCCTGTGTGAATTATATGAGGTATGCTCGCTGGTTTCCATTTCTTCATTGCGTAACTATCTCTTTCGTAGGACAGACAGACAGACAGACAGACAGACAGACAGACAGACAGACAGACAGACAGACAGACAGACAGACAGACAGACAGACAGACAGACAGACAGACAGACAGGCAGGCAAGCAGGCAGAGATAGATGAACAGAGGTGGGTGGATAGGTAGGTAGGTAGGTAGGTAGGTAGGTAGGTAGGTAGGTAGGTAGGTAGGTAGAGAGAGACAGACAAGTAAGTAGGAGGTAGCTAATAGCTAGGTAGAAATTGAAAGGGGGGAAAGACAGATACAGATACAGGCATACAGACAGATAATTTGTGGATGTGATTCATACTCGTAAGCCTACTATACATAAAGTTATTAATCTCAGCACGGCATACTTATGAATCGCTCATGCCGCGGATTTTGCTCATACCCAGTGCCAACGTGGAAAATAACTGTCAATTTCGCTTAATGGTACATTTTTGTATTTGTAGGCAAAATATTGTGTTTTCTTTATGAGTTTATGTAACTAGAAATCACAGCTTCTTTTAGTCGCAACTTTTTTTTCATGATCCCAACACTTGCAATTAAGCGAATTCGTCTGTTGGCCTACGTTGTCTTAATTTACTTTTAGTAACTTAGCAAGTCTTATATCATAATAATGTCTTCTCTTAAAAGTGATACTTTTAGCCCATCTGGTTGGAAAGTTTGAAAAACACAAAAACAAAAACGAGATGGCATACAACTACATTTTTTTTCTTTGTTATACTTGTCGTTAGGGCGAAGAAAACAAATTCCTCATAAAACGTTATGGTTACAGCTTTCTAATTGGATGAAGATGGTGGTTGATCATATGCTTTAGGAAGACAGTAAAACGATTGGACAGATTATGGAGAATGGGCCCTAGATTTGTGAATCTGCCTGGGAATTAGTTTGTATTCTCTCATGATTTTGTAAATTAAACCTAAAGTTAGGGTCATTTGATTTACGTAGGTTTCGGCGTCGCTTTCTGCGCGGTCGCGGACCATTTGTCATTAAGGGAATTAGTAAGCTTGCTTATGACTTTCGATGTATCGGTTCGCAGCTTGAAAACGAAATGAAAGACCTATATTTTAAACCTAATTTTTAATAAACTCATTAAATTCTGCAAACTACTGAAGAAAAACTGGAGATGTGGGATTTCGTGTAAGTGACCGTGGAGAAAACAATTTATTAGCTCAAAGAGACAAATCGGATTAGGCTTCTGTCAGCTTTAGGACCTTCTTTGTTTTTTTCTTTAGTCTAAACATGAATTTCAATATCATGTGAGTTGGAATGAAGCTCTACTAAACATAGTGATGCCTGCACTGGCACGTGACCTAATTTGTGTAGACGGTCATATTTCATCTTTTAGACCAGAGCGGACGATAAAACAGCCTGCAATATATATACCGGTATCACAATTGTAGGGGAACATGGAATATGTTTTTGGTTGATGCGCCCCAGTCATGATGAAGTAGTGTGCACACCTATTAGAGGTTTGTTCGAAATGTGACGTCTTTGGCGATCACCGTAAGAAACAGCTCGGCAATGTGGTGGCAACCAGGGGCGTAGTGTCAAGTCAATGTAATCTGTGAATCTGTGATTACCAATATATTGTCGTATTTATCCAATACAATTTAACTAATCTGTAATGTTTTGTAAAATTGTCAAACATCATGCTCATATACTTCACCTTGACGTCTACAAGCCATTTACAAGCATTGACAATGCGACTTTGTCATGGTTAGCTAGTTTCCCTCGCCGAAAATCTGACAGCCCATACACTGTCTCACAGATTCAGCGTTCTCATATGGACAGTATATTGTATCTGAAACTGTGTCGCGAAAAAAAAAAAATTAAAATCAAGATGGCAAGTAGGCTAGATTACCCGCTGTAGTGATTTTTTTTTTTTTGTTGCGCAAGAGCGGCAAGACCCTTTTCCTGAATGGTTTCCCCGGATTTTTCTCAGGGCTGCCAGACTTGGCTCTTTCGGAGCCAAGCTCCAAATTTTTGGCTCTTTTTTTATAAACCCTTAGCTCCTAAATAAGTGACTGGCTTTTTTTTTTATGCTCCAGCGGACTTAAGATGAAAATGGACTGATTTTTTTATGCAAAAAGTATTTATACTTTTCTGAAACTGTATGGTATTTCAATAAACAGGTCTCCTGTCGTAATTGGGACAATGATGAATGAACACCTATTAACCCTAGTAGTGGCAGGAGTTTTTTCCTAAGTGGTAAGTATATTTTGCTCAAAATGATGGGTGGTAGTAAAATATTCATTAAAAATTCAATTTTAGTTATAAAGGTACAAAACTATATAACATTGGAAAGGTAATTGGACAGACAACTTGAAAAAACAATTTATGAAAGCATCGGTTATATTTTTGGGGTCACGTCTTTGAAAAATAAAAATGGCTGCTGGTGACGCAAACAATTATTTTCAGGAGTTGCACAGAAATTCAGGTATTTCTAGAGTATTTGCAGTTTGAACACAACTATCTGGTGCACAAATCTATTATCTTTCCAAAAATGTATAGTTTTGCTTATATATTTTGACGTATATTTTCTCTGTGGTCATTTCTTTGACCAACAGTAGTCTATGGCTTATGATGTAACCCAAAAAAAATGAAATCAACTGAAATGTCACAAAAATGTTGCTCCAGCGAAGAAAACAAGCTTAGACAATCTCTCCAATGCAAGAACATCACTTCTAGTCCAAATAAAGGTCAAGGGACTAGGGGTAATAATTAAAAAAATGGGACGGCGATATAGCCGATCTAATCGGCGTTGCCACTTGCTCACACGGTTTATCGCCGATTTAATCGGCGATTGCCACTGTTAGGGTTAAAGAACGATCCCAAAAGTGCATCCATGTAACTGTCGTTCCCCAGGCTCTAATGTATGCAGTAAGGCTGATAACGTTTGTAATACCCGTGTATATATTCAGTACCAAGGGCAATTCGTAGTAAAAGTCTTGTCCTGTCCTATGCGAAATCTTAACCCAGGTCGGCTACTGACGATTTCAGACAGCTGGTTGGACGTAAGTGCTAGATAACCGAAAGAAAATCACACTCGTTATTTCCCTGGCAGCAGCCATCTACGTAAGTAGAATGTCTTGTCAATAGTCTTGTGTCCGAGGGGAATGTGGTAAGAATAAACGGCATATGTATGCTAATGAATGATGAAGCGAAGATTTAAGTATAACAAACACCACAGTGTATTATTTTCTTGTTCTTCCGCATTTGTTGCAGCTATCTTGGTTCACCTATAGATTGATACTTCCTTTGCTGAGGACGACTCCTTTCCCGAAACCCAGGGACTTAACAGACCCAGTTTTGAATTGGTGCAAGAGTTGCAACTTACAGGCCTGTACATAAAAATAAAAATATATATGTATGCTGTCATAGACGTGAAAAAGAATGGTGCTTGGAGTACCGGTAATGGCAAGTGTTCAGGCTACTGGACATTATAGCTGTTATTTGATCGTACCGGTTTTGACAGCACATTGACCGTGAGTTGTCACAAATCGCTTGTTCGAATTTCAAATAGCGAGTGACAAAAATGTTTGACAATACAAATATGAAAGATGAATCTAATTTAGTTATAATTGCTTTTGTTTTCATTATTTGGCATTACATGTACAGCTGAAAAACACTAAATCGCGTTATACAGGGTACATACAACTTTTCTTTCCGGATCTTTTCAAAGGTAATCGTGAAATTGTACGTTTGTATGAATCCATATTGGAGGAGTCTGGGTTATTTCTAGGTCTCCTGTTTATGAAACAATTTTTGGTCGAATGACCCATTTGACGAGGGATCTCTCATACTTACGTCAATGGAAAAACCCATACAGCGCGACCTCATTACCATTTGAACTGCACAATATTCAATGTGATCGAGGCTGGATGAGTTGTGACTGGGAAAGACAATAGGACTGTGAGAGCGAGCAAGCGGGCGCGTGCGTGCGTGCGTGCGTTCATTCTGGGAAGAGGAGTAGATGGAGGGAGAGAGAGAGAATGGAGGTTCACATAATGAGAACATATTGCATGTAGCCTAATGTGAAGATTTTTAAGGATGTGTGTCGCTTCAGGGATGCGTGTCCATTTTAGGTAGTCTTGTCTATGACTGTCCCTATATGCGACGCGTTCAGTTACATGGCATCTAAAATTGAGCAGTCAGATCTTTTGCAGCATGCATTACCAAGATTTAGGGGTAACGATGAGTGTCCATGTTAGGTAGCCTTGTCTGTGGAGATCACTTGTAAGGATTCGTCCGGTTTAGAGACGAATATCTGCTGGATAGAGCTCCTAAAATTTGTTCACTCCAGTCCTTTTGCAGTGACCTCGTAAAGAAATTTGACATACATACACAAAGAATTAAAACAGAAATGACGGAAGTTAAAAGGCAACAAAGAAACAACCTGAAAGTATCGATGTAAATAGTGAAAATTTATTTGTTTGTCAACATATAATCACAATTGACACAGAGGATCACAAGCGGGGAAACTGACGAGAAGGAGGCTTTCATTGATAACATCACGTCATCCACTTCAATATCCATCACACAACAACAACAACAAGAACAACAACATAATAGTAATAATTAATAATAATAATAATAATAATAGGAAATCGCCATCATCATGAAAATAATATGATTTTGTTTTCCCGTTATCAATGATATAACTATTAATAACATTTACTGACATATCATTATATAATTCAACCAGTAGTCTACACTGATCTCCTATAAAGACTACAAACTGGCGCTGTGACATACAGTACAATACTTAATCATATTTCATCCATATGGAGGCATAAGGGCATATAAATAACATGCATACAGCACACTAGTAGCCTACCCCTGCCACACGAATACTATGAAGTTTGCTCGACACCAAAACAAAAAAAAAGGTTCACATTTTAGGGACACTGGCATCAATTATTTCTCATGAAGACCGCTTTGAAAGATAAAAAAAAAATGTGGGTACACTGTGTCAATCAGTGACATTTCTGTCTTCGTGGATAATCTCTGCCGTCTTTTCACAAAAAGGCCCACGTACACAATAAATCATAGCGCATATGCCTTTTTGTCATAAGACGGCAGATCTGATCCATAAAGTTACAGAGCAAGTGGCCACAGCCAGAGATTTGCGCTGATTTCGCTGTCATTACTATGGTAAAGATCTCACGCTGTCCAGGCGCAATTCACGTATAAGGTCATAGTAGATCTACACAGATCTAATGAAATTTGGGGATGAAAGTGATCGTACAATCTGTTTGTTAGCATTAACAGCGTAAATCTCTCAAAATATTTAGGATCGTAATTTTATGAGCAATGAATTCCCATCATGTCATAACTCTTAGAATTAAAATTCCTAACAAAACGGTATTTACAGTATTTGCATTTGACCTAATTTGTGATATTTCATATCATACGCGCGATGAGCACATGATGAAGCCAAAATATGCAAAGTATGATCTTGAGAAATGTCACTGACCAACTGGTCTCCGACAACGACGCAGAATACGGCGGCTTTCATTTCAGCCGACGGTGTTTTTATTCTCAGTTTATGCCTATAATTATGCTCTCATACCTCTATACGGACTACATGTTTCCAAGATTCAAAATTCCACGCCACATAGGACGTGTTGAGGTGAGGCAAAGGGGTGAGGAAGAAAAGGGGAAAAAAAAGTCATACAACCCGCAAGAAAAGAAGAAAATCCCACAAGCATCTGATCAAGATTCGATCACAATTTCTTGAAAAAAAAAATCTAACATTCTGAGTTCAGTCAGAAATTTACACACTACATATTATACAGTGTGGGATCTCTGTACAAATATGGGCGAAACATGACAAACAAACGATAAAAAAGATTCAATCACTGATCTTTCACAATAATTATTTTGCAGGCGAACTCGGCGCTGCGTTACATACCATGAACTGGTGCTGCTTAGTATGGAAATAAACACACATTTTTTCCTCCTTCTTTGTTTTTCCTGTTATGTCTAACCTTTAACGTGACTTATTCCATATTGAATAAGAAATCCTAATATTGTTGCACGGCTATTTCAGCACGAAGCACTGACGTCAGGATTCGCGTGAAATGCCGTGGATGAGCATTTATGTCACGCAGTCATGTAAAACCGTCACCAAAGAACGTCGGCAACAACAGATGGACACGTTCATGACAAGTGAGAACGTGCACATTAACGATGGGATATCTTACCATCGTAATTATTACATTAAGTCTGCATGCTGAACGCTACAAAGGGTGCATTCAGCACCGACGCACTATAATTCTTACGATGGTTAGAGATCCCATCGTTAATGCGCAAGCTCTCAAATATCTCCAATATATCCATGCTTGAGTAGCTCTACATGACGTCATTACTATGTTTTTGTAATCATGTGCAAGTGACATCACAAGGAATAATATCACCAGCAAATAAAAAACAAAACAAAACAAAACAAAACAAAAAAGCCAGCGATACTACAGCAATAACTAAGCGCTGTCAAACGATATAAATCAGACGTTATCTAAAACAAGCTGCAGCACTTCAGTGCGATGATCCTTAAAAGTAACGCTTCACCTATTGCCTGAACTAGACATGATTTAATTTTTTTTGTTTGTTTTGTTTGGTGGTGTTGTAAATTATTTTAAAGCTTTGATTGCTTAAACGAGCTGCCAAACTGTAGGCTATACAAATAACCGAGACAAAAGAGAAAGCTCACGTTTTTTGTTTTTTTTTTGCTATGGATGTGTTTTGTTGTTGTTGTTGTTGTTGTTGTTGTTGTTGTTGTTTTCTCGTTAAAAGGAAGAGGGGGGTTGCAATCTCGTCGACTGTTCCTCCACCAAATGCATGACAGACAACAGATCGAACAGCGATCCGCCCCGTGCTTGTTGCAGGGCCCATAGCTACGGCCTTGATATTGATAGTGTAATGCAGGACGTAAATCCTTTATATACATTCAGACTGACAAAGACTCCGCCCCGTCCCACCCGCCTCCCAGAATGAGCTACCATCAAATTCATCGACATTTATACCGAAGAGAACAGTCATACTACTATTTTCTACGGACTACTCCTTCCCTTCTTCCTCAACAAACACACTTTTCATTCCAAACAGCGCTTTAATATGAGAGAGAGAGAGAGAGAGAGAGAGAGAGAGAGAGAGAGAGAGATTGATTAGTAATGAGCTGAAGCCAGAGGTCTTGGATTAAAAAAAAAAAACGATATGCTGCAATCTTTGACAAGAATTTAATGGTCACAGGGCGCCCCACAGTTCACTGTAAGGAAAAGTATGACATACAGAAGGCAATCTCAAGACTGCCGGCCATACCCCAATCTACGGCCATGTGGACAATGCAAAAGCAATGATTCTTCTATCAAGATAAGAAACGAGGTTATGAACCAATCATAAAATACAATTTAAAACCGAAAATAAGTGAAAAAAAAATATTCACAACGCGGAGGGAAAACAAAATCATGAAAATGAAGGACGCAACGGTAAAATGATGCAATGAGATAGCATTTATGGCACACCATTTGGCCATTTTAATCAAGGAATTGACTGTGTATGACAAAACAAGAACAGAAATAAAAGGATTTTATCTACAATACAGTAGTCACATGATTGAAAGGGATATTTTATAAATGATATGAATGGACCACGTAGCCTTCTCTTGGGTGTTCTGTCGCAAGCCTTAAGTTGTTACGTTTGTTTTGTGACAGAATCACAGCACAAAACTGATGCATTCTAAAACTGTAGCTGAAAATAAAATAATAACACAATGATATACATTCTGTAATCTTGGTCTAAGACAATTTTGTACAGTGAGAGCGATGAAAATACTCAAAATGTACAAAGCTGCAAAGAGCAATAGGATTTCCTGGGGTATCTCACGTGATTCCTTCAAGAAAACAAGTTGACAAGTTTTGTTTTCAGTGATAAAATAAGCATCAAAAAGGGATCGACAAACAAAAGAACAAACCACATATTAACATGTTATGGTGACCAACAACGCCATTTAAGAAAAAAAAACCAAAAAAACGGAGAGGGGTTGTAAAACTAAAACAACATTTAAACTGTATTTTCTACCGCTCCACCTGCATTGACAATACAACTCATATTCTTAAACTACACCGTCAAACAAATGCCTACTATCAAGCACGACTGTGAATTAAAAAGAACAATACTCTATATTCTTGTATGAACTATTACGCTATGTTAAATAGTACACACGATTCTGTGTAGGGAACTTTTCAACAGAAACCGCTTTAGATATTGCTGTATCAAAAAGAGCCACATACAATCAGGTTTTAAATATACAGAGGTGAAAGCCTAAAGAAGAACAGACTGGAGAGGATCTGAGGACCGCACCAACGCGTCAAACGTTTCCTCCGTTTAGGTAAGAGACCAGATTCCCAATAACACCTAATCCGTTAGAAGAAATGACTCCAGATTACTCATACTGAGTCATACTGTTTCAAATCAGCGGCTCAAAACGGAGTTGCCAGGCTTGATTCTTTCGGAGCCAAATATCAGATATTTCGCTCTTCTAAAATGCCCTTGGCTCCCAAATAACTGACTGGCCTTTTTTTGTTGTTTGTTTGTTTGTGGCTCCAACGGACTTACGGTTAAAATTGAATAATTTCTTACACAAAAAGTACTTACACTTTTACCAAACTGGTATTTCAAGTGGTCGAACTTCTGTCAAAACTGCCCGGTTAACAAAAATCAGAGAATGACATCTGTTTCCATTTAACAGTCATTTCCTATTATTTTGCTTTAACGCTTGTTAAAAAAATTTATGATAATTATAATACCCACGTATGTCCAGCACATAGACAGTTCCTAAACAATTTCTCACCGTAAGTCAAATCCTGACCCCCGTAGGTCCTTTCCGGACATGATTTGGCTCTTTTTTGGCTTTTATTTTTTTCGTACGGGATTTGGCTATGACTTAAACAACAGTCTGGCAATTCCAGCTGAAAAGCAAGAGCTGCAAAAGAAATTTCATGGCCGAGACTCGTTCTTGTCGTCTGCTGATCTTTGTTTACAGAAAGGACCGTTATGATCTTTGTTTACAGACTATATTCTTATGGTCCTTAGTCCTTGTTTACAGATAACCCGCTATGACCATTAAAATTTTTAAGACACTGATTACGATAAAATGAAATAACGTGGCTTACTGTATACTCTGTTAGGCATAAAGCACTAATCAAGATAATCAGCTATCATGCGAGCAATATTTTTTAGCCTACATCAGCTATGCTAAAATGCTGCCCAACACACAATTTCTCCACTCGAATACCACCCCACAACAGAAAATGAAAGGCAAGGCATAAACATGCTTCAAATGCCTAGAATAATAAAAAATGCACTTTAATCTGGTCCAATGTTATTTGCTTGAAAATCCTGATCATAATACAGGTATCAGCTTATTTAACGGGTTACCAAATTTAAATAAAGTCCGTCTGCGTCATTTTGTTTTGTTGAAGGATGAAGATGTCTGTATCCGGATCTATCGCATATCCTACCCCCCCCCCCCCCCCNCCCCCCAAAAGAAAACAACAACAAACAAACGGAAAGTCTATGCGTAGTGATCCAAAAGATTAGAATGAACCCCCAGAAGATTGATGGCGAATAGTCATAATTGTACACAGGTTCCATTTCATACAATGTTGATACATCTATCACAAAGAGACAAGAGCGAAAAGCTCCTGTGTAAAACATACCGGTAATATTGTTGCTTCACAGACAATATAGAAATCCTTCGTCTCTTAAATACAAATTACACGTAATACATGTCCATTACTCATTTACTGATAGGAACATAAAGCACTTCGGCAGATGAGGTGGCCTTGATATTTCGTATCACTACAAATTCACATAACACCCAAATCACAAAATTCTAACAAACACATAGATGGTGTGAGAGTCTTAACAGTAAAAGACAAAGAGAAATTAAATGTGAATGTAACTTGAGCCATCAAAGGATTGAGCCAGGGGAGCCAGCTGACACCTTAGCCTAAAGAAAACTGTATTTCCTATCAACTGTAATGCTGACGGCAGCGAGTTCCATTTCTTGCCATCTGTTCTGAGAGCAACATTCGACAGTATCCAGGATGTAATTTTAAGGAGGGAGTTGCATGAAAACTTCTTCCAATGGTAGCAGAAAAATGAATGAGACTAATTCATTCAAAAGTCTTCAAGTTTCTCGTGATTTCCATAAAATTTCAAGAACACTGGCACTTCTGACTTGATTTGATGGCTCCAGCATATAATGATTTCACCACATAATTAAAACAAAAACAACAGTGTTTACTTAGTTTGCACAATATCCTAAACATAGTCCAAATGTGATTGGTTAGGGTTAACAAGCAGGAACCGGAAAAATGAAGTGAAGGAAAAGAACATGCGCACACCAGACTCATTAGAGTTGTCATGACAGTAAAACTAATAGACCTATTGTCGCTCTGAGCTACTTCTCTGTGTTAGCTAACCCAATATGGTCAGAATTATGAAGATGTCTTTTTGTTCTGATCGAAATGTTAGTGCAACACTCCCTGATTCAAGATAAGTGAACGAATTGATTATCCTCAAATAGTCTAGATCTAATCATTTTCAGCTTCTTAAAGAAGGGACGCACTATAACAAAATGGGCCAAAAGTCAATATTTTGTTAAATGAAGAAATTCAGCGTTATCTTTCCCTCTTTCTGGTATGTTGCCAGAGGGCAACACTTGCCCATATAGGATTAAAACTGCACACAACATAAATCACTAAGATCTTTGTGTCTCTTTTAAAACAGTACTACGTCAATTCATTTGTTTTCTCAGTTTGTCAAACTCAAACTTTCCATTTTCCAATTCGTAAGTGTTCTTATCAAGGTAAACGCTGGAGAAAAGGAAAGGGTAAAGTCCTTGGACAGGAAAAGGAAAAGTGCTCTGAAACTACTATTGCAGTTGCTGATGTCATCTGCGGACACACATGCTCAATATGCCTTCCGACACTGCAGACGTCCATAACAACTTCCTGTCTGCCAGACAAGAACTGGCTATTCATATATCCTCAGAAAAGGAGTGGGGTAGGGGGAAGACAGGGGTTAATGCAAGGAATTGGTGTAAATATGGAGGTTTGTTGGGGTTTTTTTTTGTTTTTTTATTTGAGGTAAACAAAATTAGAACCTGCAAGTTAGAAAGCTCGGTGAGGAATTTATTTATTAAAAGATTTGTCTGAACCTGAAATAGCAGTGCCTTTCCTTGACAAGGTGGGAATAATTTGAACAATTAATGTAGTTCATATAGGAAATAAAATAAGAGAAAAGAAAACTTGGTCTATGCTATCTTTCCACCAGAAATAGCCGGAGAATCAGAGGCTTTTTGTTAGAAAAACTTTCATTCATCAACTAGCCTGATGGATGGATGCTATGAAATATAATTACCAGGTATTGTGCGATGGGAGGCGGATGGAAAGAAAAGAAACAAAAATTATACAGTTATCTGCAGGGAAAACATAACTTGACGCCACACACACGCGCATCACATGCCATGCCATCTCTGAAAGCCAATTCCACATTAGCGTAACAAAGGAAATATTGACAAGATATCACGTTTTGGAAGGAACAGAGAAAGATGTGGATAGCCAATGAGCTCAACTTAGGAGAGATAGTTTTCCGCTTGTCTGTCATCAAGTTAACCCAGATTTTGTAAACTACTTTACAGTCCACCAATGCTGAAACATAGGTGAACATGACTAAAAACATACAGAAATGAGGGATATTTTAAGGACAAGTCAAGTTACTAAAATGTAAAATAAATAACACTGGTAACAACACCTTTCATCTTGATTAAGAAACCCCGACACAACAGAGTCAATAAATTAACGAACAACAATAATTTAAGAAGCTGATGAAGGCGATGTGAATTTGTGCATTTTGGTCAATGCTGAATTATGAATCAAATTGCTGGGAAAAACAACATTGCAAATGGGGCAAAATATCAGACCGTATTTATCTGGAAACAAGACTAAATTTTAGAATGAAACATTGTTTCACGCATTTTACATTACCCCCGCCAAAAAAAAAAAAAAAGCTGCACTGTAATTTGATTAAGTCATCATAATTCTAAAGACAATAACATTAATTGATATGACTTTCAAAATTATTACATAGGAGACATGGATGGTATTTTTAAACTAAACTTTCTTTCTTCACAGTTAAAAATTCCTGCCCTTTTCATTTTTACATAAAATTATAGATTTGGATCACAATTCATGAAAGATACAAACTTTAATGTCTTTTCAAAATTAATAATGAACCAGTGATTATTCTATGCAAGGACATATACCAATTATCACTTGATCTATGAAAGTTTGTAAATATAGAAGATGCAAGTTTTGTTCTGGAAAAAGTCTGACCCCCCCAAAAGAATCACACAAGATGAAGTGAGATGAGGTACAAAGTAACATACTAATATGGTTTTCAAATGCACATAAGAATGCACAGGTAAGTCATAAGTGTCACCTACTGAGTCTCAAGTCAAACTTACCATTCAGCGTGGCAGCTTGTGAAATCAAGAGAAAACAAAGATTTAAGTTTAATATACAAGACCACACTACTTCAAAGTACAAAACACATATTTTTTTGTGAAAATATAAAAATTACAATAAAAAAAATAAAACAAGACTGGAAGCATTTCACTGAATTTAGGGGAAATCTTGTTTCACATAAGCCTTCTATAATTCGTGAACTATTG
Source organism: Ellobium chinense (assembly GCA_033807755.1). NCBI lineage: Eukaryota > Metazoa > Mollusca > Gastropoda > Ellobiida > Ellobiidae > Ellobium > Ellobium chinense. The sequence goes on along the minus strand of JAWQUT010000119.1, from coordinate 1,582,416 downwards.
TACTTTAATGAGTAATGTCAGTTACAAATACCAGTTTTCGGCTTAGCGAAAACAAGGGAGCAAAAATACTTAAATATATAAATTTATATATATTTTAACCTTTCATATTTTCTCAAGACCCACTTTTTACCTTCCCACTCTCTCCTGCCACGATCCCTTTGGTAAATATCTACTTACTTACAGATATTTGCCAGTTCTGTTAACACCAAAATCCACAAAAACCAAAAGACATGAAATTTCAGAAAGTACTTGATCAATGCATAAACATCAGCACTGCCACAGAAACAAAACCAATAACAGTATCTAAATGCAGCTTTCATTTGCAGTTCCCTGGCAAACACTGTCAAAATTGTCAAACACAGCTAACAAAGGCATTATATGTAACGTTTCCTAAACTAATGAATAGTTGGAGCATTTATACTGTCAAACTGCCCAAATCTGTTAACATTATTAACTTGATACTCTTCACAAGAATAATGTAATTGGCAAGCAGGGGATGTGTGGATGGGTGGTTAGATTAAATTAGCTGCAAGTCACTTCCCCATACAGACATGAGCGACTAAAATAACTGTAGTCATCACCACAACATGGAAATGTGCCGCTGACAACCAAAGATGAAAAGACAAAATGGTACAAATACAACAATACAGGAAAATACAAAAAAAAATACAAACCCAAGTGCACAGAAACCTAAATTCTTGAACACCAAACAAAAAGAAGCAACATATACCAAAAAGCCAAAAACTTTTATATGTGAAAACCCTGTGCCACACTAGCACTATTGTTTTTTCACTAAAAAATATATAAATGGATGCATTGTGTGTATAAGAAATACGGCTTAATAAATTGTCTTCAACATATTGATTGTTTCAGTGAAACACTTCAGAAGATTGAAATCCTTCCACAATATTCAAAAGTGGGATGGAAAATGCAATAATATTTACAATGACAACAACCAAGTTAATTTACAACAGCTAGACTTCTGTCCAAATAACATGGATATTTAAGAAAGCTAAAGCATTCTCCCATGACTACATTTCCATTAATGTTGTCATGAATTTGATTAATCCTGATCACAAATGTACATCAATGTAATAGCGAATCTATCCAGTGGGAAACAGGGAAAACATGTGTAACACCACATCTAAGATCTTATAATGGAAGACTGAAACTTCAGAAACCAAACAAAATATGAATGATTGGAAGCAAGTTAACAATAAACATGGGTAGCAAACTGTATAACGCCCCAAAAACATGGCAATTAACTGAACATAGGAACAAATTATGCATCATGTCATGCCATCAGATGCAAGGAACCTTGAACTTAATCTCCCTAGACAATTTCACACTCACTGTAATGTTAACATGGGCTAAATAAATGGCTTGTGATGGTTGATTATTCTTGACAAAAAGTCTTTTTGCTTTGAAGACTGCATGCGGTGCAAGGGTGGGAACATGTTTTGCTATGGACTATTAAAACTGTCTATCTGTTTCAAAATAAGATCAAGAAAATTAAACAATGATAACTGTATTACAGCCACATGCCACATAGACTATTTCTTGACCATGGGAATATGTAGGTGAAGGAATCAAGCAACAGCTTATAAACCGGAGCAAATTCTTTACATCCAGGAAGAGAATGTTCTAATACACTGTGCTTTAACCCTTTTAATCAGAAAATTGATCCTTTGGTCTCATGTTGATAAGTATTCACCCCCAGAGACTGAAAAAAAAAGAAGGCTGTACCACATTTTTTTGGCCAGGAACCCAGGGAAAAAAGATTTACATGATGGAGGGGAAGGGTTCAAAAGGTTAAAAATAAAATGTGACCTTAGTTGAGTTCCTCATCTGATGGCAGGGACAGACAACAAAGGTGTCTCACAACATTCATGCCCACCAAACTGAAAACAATTAATTGAAATAAACAAATGAACAAAATGCAAGGAAGGTGCAGGTTGGGAGCTTTGGGTTGGGGGTTGGGGGAGTGGGGGTGTCAAGATACCTGAATGATCTCCAAGCTAGAGCCATGACTGCCATTGGAAGAGAGGCTGGAACTAGAGTGGTAGGGTTCAGACCCACTGCGCAGGCCACAGCGATACTGCTCAAACAGAGTCTGGTCTGGGTACCGGCTCCATGGTCTACCACCACCAGCCCCACGACTGGAAATGAAGTCTTCATCACCAGTATTACTGTCCAGGATATCATCCAAGCTTCTAGCTTTGCGTGATGAAACTCGAGCTGGAGCCAATCTCCCATTCCTAGATGGGCTTGGAGTATATGCATTAGTTCTGAGCATGGCGCTCTCCATGGCTGCTGAGATTTGCTTGAACACCTCTCTCTCAGAGTGGGTGCTCCAGGAAGTACGTCCGTGCATTTTATGAGATTCTGAATTGCTACTGAGCTGAGATCGCTTGCCACTGACAGACATGTAGGCTTCACTGGCGTCATCTTGGCTGGCTTGAGTCCCTGAACTGCTAGCAGAGCTGTCTGGTGTATTAGGGACTAGGTCACATGTCGGGTAGGAGGAAAAGGCAATGCTATTGGGCCTGTCCGTCACAACACGTTTGCTTTTGTCCCTACGCACTACTTTGCTGGTAAAGGATGATGCTGTCCCTGCCAGGTGAGATGAACTGGAGACAGGGGAGGTGATCAGTGGTGAAAATGAAGGAGAGGAAACTATAGGAGATGACAATGATGACACGGGAGAACTAATGGAAGATGGGAGTGGGGAGGATAACCCATTCTGTGTTGGAGATCGGATGGGAGAGCTTGAAGAACTGTCACTTAAGGACATGGGAGATAAAGGCTCCATAGAGGAGCTGCTGCAGTAGAAGGGAGAGGGCAGTGTAGGGGTGGTCGGAGCAAATGTAGCCTGAGGCATGGACGAAGGTGATAAAATATATTCTGATGTAGAGGATGGGGATAGAATAGCATCCTGGGTACCCTGTAGGTTGCTTAGAGTTTCCACAGCCCTGTCATCAGCAGGAGATGGAATCTGAGACTGTGAGAAGTGAAAGGCTGATGAGTTGTCACCACCAATGGAAGTATTGATGGTTGTGCCATCTGAGAACGGATTGGTCATGGTGGTTTCCACAGGGGAAAGGGTGGAACTTGCCAGACTAGGAGCCGAGCTGCCACTACTGATAGACATGGGCGAGTCAAGCGCTGATGGTCCACTGTTTGTGTCAGATGGTAGCACCACTTGGTCCAGAGATGCGGGTCTAGTTGACTCTTGTCGTTTTAGTTCCTGGACAATGTCCTTGGTGTAACAAGGGGTGAAGCTGAGTTTGTCCAAGGAGGTTGTGGGGAACAGACTGAAACCCTGAAGATTCATTGAGCATGATGAGGAGGATGAAGTATTGCTGCTGCTCATTTCGCTGACAGATGAGGACAACATGGAAGGTGAGGTTATTGACGTACATGACTTGGAGAGTGACGACGATGATGACAACGACATGGTAGACATTGAAGATGAGGACCCAAACCTTGATGAATACAGTGAGGTATCTGTGTGCTGCTTCCGAAAAGTGTCTGTCCGGGAGGACAGAGTCTCCTCCACTCTCTGGGTTGTCCTGACATTTGAAGTTTCCATTGTCAAGCTTGAAGTTGATTTCCATTTTGTGTGTCTACGCTTTTCATTCCTAGAGTGATATACGGTATGTAAATCACTTTGTTTAGAAAGGAAGCCATGCTGAGGCCCACAAATCTCCATGTCAGCCTCACCTGCATTGTTGAGTTGGTCTTGTCCTGATGATGCTCTGTCAGAAGTGACCCACTGACTACCAGCTAATGTCTGATTGTCATTCTTTGCTGCCACAGAGGAAGAATCAGCTGGGGCATCAGTGGGTGAGGAAAAGTTAAGCCTGGCCATGGCTGCCGTGGGGGATGTAATTGGTGGAACAAAGGATCTTCTCAAGGACAACTTTTGCTTCAGTTTACTGACTGGACCCTGGGATAGGTTAAGTGTTCTGGGAGGCATGTGGGCATGAGGTTGTGATGACGCTTCCTTCTTGGCCAGCTTGTCAGGACTATCTGAGCTGGAAGGCAGGAAGCTTTTCCTTTTATTTGAATCTCCTGGTGAGGGAAGAGAAAGGGATGGCGAAAACACAACTGGGAAATCAGATGTTGGTGAACTGAGAGACAGAGTGAAGTTTTTCCGGCTTAGTTTCAACTGTGTTGATGTAACTATATGACTGGATGCATGAGAAGTTTCAGATGCCGAAGAAGAAATCCCATGGCCGTTATGGGCAGGTAAAGAACTAGATGCTGAAGTTAAAGATACTGAAGATAAGTTAGTCTGAGTAGATGCCATTGCTATATTAGTTGCATTGGAAAGGCTGCTGCCAGAAGCGCTGACATTTAATACACAATTTTCCTCTGCTGTCCTGCTGTCTGAGGTCTTTGAGTCTGTCACAGTCTCACTTTCATTCACACTGTCTGATGTATGGTCATTTATGAGATCACAGTTTTCAACCGCCTCAGAGACAGGAGTGAGCTGCACTCTCCCATCTCCTGTCCCACTATTCTCAGGCGCATGTTTTTTCATAAAACGACTCCCATCTTTTAAAGGTCCCACTGGGGAACCTAGAGGAAGTGTAGGGGGACGAGATTTCCAACGGAAACTTGAAAACACGGAGGACAAGCTGAAACCAGCTCTAGTCTTGTGTTGCTCTTTTTGTGCACTCTTAGGTGAGAGATCTGAGCAGGAATCAGACCCGTTTGATTGATGTACTGATAAACACTGGTCACCTGTCATCTCCTGTGACAAGTCCTGGTTACTTCCAGTGTGACTGTGATATGTATCACTGTTTTTAAATATTGTCTCTGTCTCCGTTTGAGTCCTTGTCATAGTCACTTGACTGGATACTGAGCCAGTTGTGGTTGCTGCTTCAGTATACTGTCGTCGAATTTCAGAGTCACTGCTGCCATAATGCCCAGGGCCAGGGAAGCCTGTTCTAGGGCAGGTGGATTCTGGGAAATCCTCCATTGCACCAGCCGGACTGGGAAACCCCGTCACTGGGCATATGGGGGATTGTTGGACAGGCCGGACATCCAGCCCTAGGCTTGTATCACAGAAGGGTGCCATGCCCTGCTTCCGGCTGCTGGGGTCATGAGCAACATGTTGTCTTGATGTCGAATTTGCACTTGTCATGTGATTATCAGCTGCATTAAAACATGCAGCTTGTGAATAGAGTCGATTTTGGTAAGAGGGCCCTGGCAAAGTATACATCTCTGATGTGGGCCCTGGGAAGGGGCATGGCTCTGATGAAGGTCTTGGGAAAAGAGGTAAATCTGATGCTGTGTCCATGTGTCTATGGATAAGAGAATGCTCTAATGTTGCCTCAACAGTGGATGTGGTCACATCCATTGGTTGTAAGGGGGTAGGATAAATGCCTGAACTTGCAGGCCCTGGGAACGGGCATTCCTGAGAAATGTTCAACTTGAAAGAAGATGAGGTTGCTGATGATGAAGTGAAGTGAGACGGGAACACGGAAGATGGCAAGTCGACATTGAAGGACCTGTGAGCAGTACGAGGCCCTGGGGAGGAAGGGCTGGTAGTGTGTAGGTCCATAACTCCTGGACTAGCCCTGTCCAGCTCTCCACTGATTCCCTCCTCCTCCATTGTGGCTCTTACTGCCTTCTTCCTTGCTTCCTCCTCCAACTCCTCCTGTCTCAAGATCTTCTCATACTCCAGCAGCTGTCCCAGGAAGTTGAAGTTTGGAGAGATGGTTGGCCGCTTATCTTTCACATATCTGAAACGTCCAGAAAGAAGAATTAACAATGTAATGCTTACTTGAAAGGGATAAATGCACAAAAAAAAACATATTACAAGGATTAATAAAAGTGAATGATTTCTTCACCACAGTAGGAAAAAAATAAAAGGTTGATATAAAGTGATACTGTGTAACAGAAGGTGAGAAAAAGACAGGGAGGGATTAATGTACTGAAATGTCAGGATATAAAAGGTAGAGCAATTGCTACATAACTGTAAAATTTCACTTTGTATCAAATGAACAGCCAAAAATGAACAAATTAGAAAACAAAACTGCCAATGCATTGGAACATCATAATCTCAAACTCCTTTGGATCTCTTTGCAAAGCATCCTTGTTCAGTATCTCTATATCAAATCTACTTCAAGACATTACACATTTCACAATCTCAGTTTCAAGCAGATCATCTGGAATTTGAGACAGCGAGATTCCAGTGCATGTCAGTTCATCACAGAAAGCCAGTGAAACACATCAGAATGTTACAATTTAAATAACAGTCAAAGAAAAACAAAGAAAGAACTAGCAGTGACATATTTAATATCTCATGATGGAAGGCTCAAAGGTATTCAAAAAGTATTAAATATTGCTTTACCTATAAGCCTCATCTGAAGACATTCTCATGTATCTCATTATGTAAGCAATGGCCAGAGTTGCAGAGCGTGATACTCCGCCTAAGCAGTGGACCAGAACACAACCATTGGCTTCACGAACTTTGTCTGAGGAAGAAACAGCCAACATCATTGAATGAAGAAATACTGCACAAGTGGTGTTGTTGAGAGGATCTAATTTTCGTGAATTTTGCAAATTCAGCTTAATTTGCAAAAGTACTCCCCATGGAAACAAAAATTCCACAGACATCTTTCAGATTTTTGCATGGGGCAGTAACCTGTGAGGGAAATACAAAAGTATTAATTTCTAATTACTACCCCTTAACATTTGGCATAATTGACCACAATATATTTTTCCATCAGTACATGAGTACTGTAGCATAGTGGTCAGTCCAGAAACATTACTTGGTATTTCTCTAGACCTCTGCGATCTAGGCCATTTGAGAAAACACCATCAGAATTCAGAGGCTAGTGAAAATTAATTCCTAGTGAAAAGCATTGCCGATTTTAATGAAAATCAGATCCTTTTCTGGCCACCATGTGAAATCTGTTGCTGAGAATCTGAATCCACCATTCGTCCACTACATGCAAAGAAAAGCACTTTAATCACAAATATGCAGACGATCAGAGTTTTAGTAACTGCTTACAAGCACTACAAAATTACAGTATCTTTTATTATGATTGGCCATTTTTTGATCTACTGTATACCGTGCATCACGTTAAGTAGAAAATATTATATAAAGGAAGCTTAAATATATTTTATTTTGACAACATATTAAAGGATTAAGGTGTGTTAAAAAAATAATCAGTTACCATTTAATGAGAGTAGCCAATGAAAGACTGCAAGTATAAGATCCTTATGTTCACTTGAATCACTCAAGAAACTTTCTGACTGTGAGTCTAAAACTATCTGTGATGCTTACCTAAAAACTCAAACGCCTCTTGGAAGTAAGGCAGCAACTTTTCACAGTAATTGTCGTTGACAGGAATACGATGAAAATGACTGTCGAGAATGAAGGGGGGTTGAGGGCACGTCTTGCTCACGTTCAAAATGTAGGTGATACCATTGACCTGTGATCCATAAGAGCAACTTATTAGACTTGACAGCTGAACGGTATCATAGAAACAGTCATGACAGTACAGTAAAGCACCCCAGTACTGAGATATTTTAACGGAAGTTCTAGGAATATTTTGCTCTATGAAAGAAACCTTTCCAACATATTGTGAAATCAACTGTATAAGGTAGGCCATTTTAAAGTCTTTGTATAGAGAATAAGAAGAACTGGCAAATGTATTAAATCTGACCATCAGGTCTCAGTCTTGGAGTAAAGAATTCACTTCTATTGTCCTTAGTTTTTTCCTCTCACATCTTTGTCAATCAAAATGGATAATGGTGTTTAAACAGTACCTGTGCCACTTCTTGATTCAAAGAGTCTTGCTGGCTGCCAAGATACAAAAATGGGAGGATCCGAGTGGGGCCAACATTGCTGACTGGCATACATGGCTGGGAGAGCGAGGTCAGGGTTGAACAGCGCTGAGAGCTGGACTTGCTCTCAGTCAGGCTTGGATGAGATGCTTGAAAGGCTAGAAATCCACCTGATGAACATGCAACAAGAGGTATAATTTTATTTTTTTTTTCTGAATGGCATGCATGGCAAGATCTGTAAGCAAAATAAGGTGCCTCCAGTACTGGATTGTTATTCCAATATTGTGAAAAAATTTAGCCATGTGACTGACATGATAAAAGAAAATGAAATAGTACCCAACATATGCCATGATATGCCATGCATATAACAAAAGTGTGACATCTAAAATGCTGCTTTGAACAGTGACAAATTAAGAAACATTAAAGATAAAAATGAATGCACAATGAAAACTAACCTGACATGAAAATGGCTAAGTGATGGTACAGTAATGCTGCATATTATTGTATCTTCATAGGGTGCCTCTGTCGTATAGACAGAGAATGCAATTTGTTTTTAAAAGTCTAAAAGACTTTGACATGTATGCAGTTACCTTTAAGGAAAGCTACACTGTTAAAAGTTGTGCTGAGTTTGTGGAGTAAGACTTGCACAAAATTGTCTGAGGTCAGTTGGGATGGATCCTCTGTGCACTGGTCGTACACAATGACATCCCATGATGCATCAGCCCCTATATTGCACGTTTGATTCAGTAGATCTAGGACATGGACCTGAAAGATATATTTCGGTAAAGAAAATCATGCATTCAAATGACCAAACTTCTAAAAAGTTTTCTTTATAAAACAACATATCGGACAATCTAGGTACTTTATCAGTTGTTGCTTCGGGTGCTGAATACGTTCCATGAAGACTAGAACAACTGGAAAATTAGAGTCCAATGCAGCCCCTTTGATTTTTACTAAGACTTTCATAAAATTTCTGAGCACCAAACTCTGATGGAAGCATTCACTTTATAACTGTTCATTTACTGCAACAAATAGCTCTTGACTGTGAAGCCAGGGCCGAGAGTTCCCCCACACCAAGGTTACAATTCTCTGAAAACTTACCAGCCTATAGAAAACTTACTAAAAAAAGAAAAATGTAACCCAAAAAAAAGCATTCTTGGCTGCCACTTCACTCAAAATAACCTTCTTAATACTCACTTTGCCCTGCTGCAGTCTCCGTTTCACAAGCTTGGAGCAACAGACATTCACTGACTGCTGTATGGTGCTTGTGTTGTATTCCAGGAAAGACCGACTGTCTATTACCATGGTCTGAAATGCAAATATGTCATCCAATCAGCGTTTGTGGAAATTTAAGAGAAAAAAAAACAACAACAGACAACCAGTCACAAGATCATACAAGTCAAGCTCTGATAAATTCTTATTTCATCACATGCAGCATACAGTAGATAACTGATAAAATTGGTCATGCTACCATCTCTTGGCAATCATTTCAGGCAAAGACAGCCTAAATAGAACACATGCAAATTTTTTGTGTCAGTGTCTTATATTAACTCATCTGCATTCCCACATTTTCACTGCAACACAGTAAAAGCTCATGACTTCAAAATGCCTTCACAGTCTACCCCACGTAAGCTCTTGTATGTCCCTAATTTTTCCACAAAATGAACTAGAACACCTCACAAACTCTGAATTATGGACTGGCCCCATGAAATTTGAATTCCTGAATTTGTGAGATCACATTCTGTACCCGAAAACTATGATAGATTCACCTGTAATAAGCTCCACATCTAACGGTCTATCTTTTTTCATCAACTTGTCTGTCCAGTCATCCATCTGTGTGTCCATGTCTCCCCACCTGCCAATCCCTCTGTCCATCTACACTTGTATGTAATCCATCCATCCATCCATCCATCCATCCATCCTTCCCTTCCTCCCTCCATCCATCCATCCACTTAGAACCCATCTACCCTCCCCTTACCCCTCCCCCCCCCTCCCCAACCTTCAATCAATCAACTAACTCATTCAGTCAGTGGCTTGTTTGGTCAGTCAGCCCACCAGCCAGTCAGCCAGCCAGTCAGCCAGCCAGCCAGCCAGCCAGCCAATCAGTTCCAGCTGTTGTACTCCTTTCAGGGTTGTAAATAACCATGAATCACTCGGATCAAACACACAAGCTAATACTGTATGATTAACCAAATCAATCTCCAAGAGGCCTGTTTTGTGTCAAGGGAGAAGTACTGGCCACATGTGTGAAGGAGACAAATATGAGTCATCGGGGCAAAGGTTAACAGCCAAGGCCATGAATAAATTAGCTTCTTCTGGTACAGGATCAGTGGTTGGATGTATGAACAATAGGGCAACAACATGCAGACACAGTGCTTGTAATAGTGGACCTATACTAATTGCTAGGTAGCGCGATACTCAGGATTTATGCTGTAAGTATCGATTTGATTGCATAGCTGATACTCTTAGAGAGGAGTCATTTCGATACCTTTGGATACTTTTGATACCTTTGACAATCTAGGTCGGACAAACTGCAGCCACTTACATGCAGCGTATTGGAACGACATGGACACTCAATAGGCTGAGTTTTGACATTGACATCAATACTGCTGAATATCGAAAGTATCGATACTCAGAATCGATACAGCCGCCACTGTTGGTCTCACGAAAGCAGGTACTGTATCTAGACCACAGTCAACTTGAGTCAACCCATCAGTTAGTCATAAACTTTGATATGAATGAGTTAGACTAGACACCCCCCCCNCCCCACACACACACACAAGGGTGATCAGAGTACAAAATAAACACAGCCGGGGTAGAAGTTCACTGCTAATGTGACAGCTCCTGGCTGCTACATTTCTCATCACGTCTCTGAAATTAACACTACCTTGATAGAACCTCTCCGTGATACAAAAATATAAAATCATGATCGTCACCAACCATACCACTATACCGACCACGCAGCAAACACCATCACCACCACAACCATGACCACAAAGACTAGAAATGGCAGTCCGCCAGAGAGAGAGAGAGAGAGAGAGAGAGAGAGAGAGAGAGAGAGAGAGAGAGAGAGAGAGAGAGAGAGAGAGAGAGAGAGAGAGAGAGAGAGAGAGCAAAATTCAGCACCTTCATTATCAAAGAAGTGTGCATCTCCCCACTGCAGCCTTTCATTACCAAAGAAGGTGCATCTTTCCACTGCCACCACCTCAACTATCCAAACCAGCCCTCACCATCATTGTACACAGCTGTCGTCGCTCCGCCAGTATCATCAATGACAACAACAACAACAACAACAACAACAACAAACATGAGGTTTCTATTGACTTGACTTTTGCCCATCTCCCCTCTATACTGACCTAGTCTAAAAAAAATATATATATATAATACATATTATTATATTTATATAACATGGAGAAAGTTTTTTCAGAATGAGAAAGTAGGTCACATGAATGACACATCTGTCGAGAAACAGATCCTAAACAACTTCGTTTATGGGGTCAATGTCTCTCGCGTTCGAGTACGACTCAGCTTATGATTGTTATTTTCCTTTTATTTTTTTCCCCCTTTCAGCGGGTCGATGGATGATCAATACGGAGAAGCCGTGCAAGGGTGCAATATCGGGGCCATCTTATGGCAAGCTGTGAATCATTCGCCCATCGGAGAAGTGTAACTGAAACATAAGACCACGTGCATTTTGTTTTCTTTTTCTTGTGCTTGGGTTTCTTCGCTTCAGATGCACCCATAAGTTTGCGGGGACGGAAGGAACTGGTAGGGGGTAGGGGTAGGGGGAGGAGGGAGGAGGAGAAGAAGAAGAGGGACGCTGATGAAAAAAAAAGTACATAGAAGCTTGCGCTCTGGACCTCCTCACGANGGGGGGGGAGGAGGCAGAGGTCATGCATGGAGATAGGACATTTTAAATTGATTGGGTAATGAGTAATACAGGCAAGATGTGTAAAGTGCACTTCACTCTCCATATTAAGAAACAATCAAGCAAGCAAACAAACAAATAAACAAACAAACAAACAGTGAGAGCGAAATCACACGCATGCGTATGAGAGAGAAACAGTCGATATAATTTTGATTATTGACACCCACTTTATTAAAAACCAGTCTTGGGCTGAAATTAGGTCATTTCCAGCTTATACCATTTGTCTAGTTTTCCAAAGGCATTAGACGGAACAAGCATTTTATGAAAACCCTTTAAATGAAATTAGCGTTATTCCGAAACATTTCAAAAGTCCCAAAGGGATAGATCTATCTCGGTGATTTAGATCAGTCCTACGGATACTGCAAAATACAATTATATGTTCTCAATACGAAATAGTTCAGAGTGTCCCGTTTAATTCAATATATTAAATGTGTTTGAGTGTGCTTCATCTCGGCTGGTATTTTTGTTTTCAACAAATACAGAGGTCAGGATCCGTCTGGGACTCACATGGGCGTCCCCTTGCTAGTATTACAGTGTCTGGAAAATGGGCAAGCCTAAACCGTATCCGCATCATGTTAGAATGCGCTTTATCTCGGCAAGTATTTCCTCGGCAAATAAATAGTCTGGCATCCATCTGGGATCCATATTCTTTCCCATATGAGTGTGCCTAGATATGGGTTAGCATGATGCCAAAATGAATCTAGTTTATGAGTGCCATATGTAACACAGGTGAAACTCGCGGTACCCACGTCCTTCCCTCACGTGTCCAGCCTGTACGGAATCTTTCCTAGACCCATGGACCAGTCCATATGGCTCCCATCTAATGTGCTAGAATGGTTAACGCACTTTCAGTTCCACGAAAAACTCAATATTCTTTGTTGATAAACTCTACTACTGCAATAGTTCATGACTGTCTGACAACCACGGGCAATCTAGGCTTAAGAGATACGCGTACTTAAGAAAATCCCAAAATGTAATTCAGAAAAAAAAAAAAAATCGAGTTGCTTCTTGCCAGCTGTCAAAACCTGATAAAAAGTTACCGTAATCTCTCTTGCATTTAAACATTCACGATGACCCCCCCCCCCTNCCCCCCCCCCCTTTCACCCCCTTAAACCACCGTTCTCTTATCCACCTCCCTTGCCCAAATAGTATTGTATCTCTCTTCCCATGTGACGCCAACCCAAGGCGTTTTATGTTTATTCAACACCGACCGATCGGTGAAAACATTTGGGTGAGTCATAAGCTCAGTTTTAAGCCCCGGACATGTTCTCTGGGGCACGGAGCTTGCGCGTACAAATAAACACACACACACACATGCACATACAAACCGATGTTACCACAGACTCCATGCATCTTCAACGAAGATAACCTCCGACCCCTGCAAGTACACTCAACTCCCTCCTTCTGCAATCTCTCTCTCTCTCCCACGTCACCCCACCCAGGCGCACAAGCCCCAAGCTGCATCATGATACCAACTGCTATGTAGCTGAACTAGGGAATATCCAGTAATATAACATACAGGACTGACTGATTATGCAATGAGGTCACTGAAACCTTCCCAGGTTTGAGGGTAACAGGTAGGTTTGCATGCCATGGGAAATACATCACTATAACTAATGCACCATTTTGCACTTTGGCGTGCAATCTTCCATGTCTAATCAAAAGCGAGATGCGCCCGGGCTGCACACCAAAGCATGTTCAAGGCAAACAGATCTAAGTCCCAATTTTTAGGATTAGTTTGTAAGGAATGCACCGTGATGCGCTACTCTGCTGCAGCTCGCTTTGGATCTGAACGTGGAATATTGCACACAACTGCACAAAATGAAAAAAGGTGCATTAGTCCTGGTGATATATTTCCCTTTGCCTATGACCATAGGGAAAGAATGCCTGGAATGCCATTCGCAGGACTGGCTATTTCCTGATAGGAGAATTATTTTCAAATCTATTAAAATAATTCCTAAAAATGGAAAACAGCTCAAACTGGAACTGCAGTCAACAATCATGGAAATGTATTTGAACATCTGACCTATGTCACGGTGCACAGCAAAATGATGCTTTTCCGCATAGTAATTTAACGGATGATTTACAGCCTCAAACGTTTATTCAATGAAACTTCACCCACACTTACATGTCAGTCATACATTATTATTTTTTATCAGAAATCAAAATAATACATAATGCCTGTATCTCCGTGTGTACATCCATAACCAATAATCCTGATCTCAGTGAGATCTGAATGCGTAAGAAGAATATAGTTCCTGACACACTGGCTTAACACCAAACATCACCTTGGCAAAATGTTCTTCGTCCCACTTATGGGTCATTTAAGCTTATATTCGGAGCAAAGTTCTAGTGCTTGGGTCAGGGTTAGAGGCAAAAGTCAGAGATAGGATCAGGGAAGGAAAAGCACTCCTGAGACAGTCTCTAGACATTTGAAAGCTTGCGCATTTAGGCGCAGGAACGATGGGATCTTTTACCGTCATAAGAACTATATCAACTACGCCGCGCCAGTTGAACGTTACTAAGGATGGTAAAAGATCCCATCGTTATTGCGCAAGCTCTAAATCATCATTATCTAAGAACTATCTCATAATTTGTGCTTTCTCTTTCCCATTAAATCAAGTTCTAGGGTGGGGGTGTCGCGGGATACTGCCATGCTTTCTTGCTCATGCTACTCGCATTCAATTTTTGACATCTGATTAAATTCTACGTAACTATTTTCACTTTCGCTCGATTTCCGACACGATGAATGTCGACATTTTAAAGTCTAATCCACTTCACGGTTGTTAAAGCATTCGGTGTGTTGAAGTCCAATCAACCGTACCGTCGTGCCAATAGCTGCATTAGGAATGAAATCAATGCAGGAAATAACCAATGTAGCGGAGCGCAAGAAAACATCTTACAGCGACAGCAAAGTCGTGACAATGTTTGGAAGTAAAAATGCGCGTTGAGTGTGTGCGCGAGGGGGGGGGGCTGTCCAGGAGGGTATGCTTGCTGTAATGAAAAGTGGATAAATCAGTGCAAAGTCATGGTCGACAAGTATGAGTAACCGACTGAGAAGGTAGGGAAAATGGAGAAGTAGACAAAGGCGTAGCAAGTGGCTACTGAGTGGGGTATGGGACATGAAAGAGAGCACCTATATTTGGGTGGGGGAGGGAGGGGAAAGGACATATATTAATATAAATGAATATGTATCAATCACAGGAGGCAACTGTGGCGGGGGGAGGGAGGGGGTGACCCAGAAGGTGCAGACTTATGTGTGGATGGGTGGGAGATACGGTCCACTCATCTACGCTAATGGGAAGGAATAAAGCAGCAGAAAATAGAAGCCTGTTTACAAAGCGTATAGCGAGACGAATGGAGCGAGGGAAGGTAAGAAGGAGAGAATGAAAAAGACAAAAATGATCATGGTGAAAGCCTACACAAATGAGTACCGGTAGTTTCTCACGTGAAGGACTATCTGCAAGGTAACTGTGCGTGTTGACTATGTGCCTTCGGACTGTCGACTGATCAACAAACCCACATTTGTGCTCAGGCGACAATTGTCTCTGTTAGCTGTCGTTGTCCTCCCCGTCCTCACCCTTTGTCACTTAACCAAGGGTCTGGCAGTCATATGCGACTATGAGTTACAAGAGACAGTGAGCTTTAGTGGCCAGAGGCCGAATACATAATCCTGGTGTTATTAACGCACTGCGGTAACCAAGGGAAATCCCCCAAAACATTAGCGATGTTCATAGTAGTTAAAGCAATGCGTAAATGAACGCAGGGACTATGCATACGGCCACAGGTTCGAACAACTGTAAATAAAATTTGGTACAAAGCAACGGTGATCTAAAATCCTGTTTCATGCAATTCATCTGAGTACTGATCTAACGCAACAAACTCTTTAAGACCACGCTCAAGAGGCACATATCCCATTCTTGCCCATTATAATGCCAGAAAATAAATTTGTCATCTTGCCATATATAGATACAACAACGACTGAATATCACTCAATAGATCCTGGTCAAAATAATTACAGGTTCTACCTAAACTCCCAACAACAGCTGCTGTACAATAGACAATCCCGCAGCCAGTGATTGATGGTTGAGTCGAGGGGGTGCTCGGTTTATAAGCTATAACCTTTTTTGAGCTGTCCCTGAAACCAAAACTCTCCACTGGCCACTACCATGGTTCGGTCATTTAGTGCCTCAAAAAGTAAGCTTAACAACAAGTTTGAGCTACATCTCTTAGTAAACACACCGTATTTTTTTTATTGTTGTTTTCATAACAATCAGGGGAGGAACTGCTCTGACTCTGCCGATCCTTCACTAAGAAAGAAAATACTCATGAACACGAGGTACTAATGTTTTAGAAAATAAAGTAAAATGACCGCTGTTTCACCATTTTAAATTGCTTCCCCCTTATCCCGTCTGAGGTTCTGTTGTTGTTTCTGTTGGTTTTTTTTTGCGACTTTGCAAGCCATATGACAATGGGAAAAAGATGATGGCTCCATATACCCCACTTAATTCTAGAACCTAATGTAGAAAGCAGAATTAATTACAAACCTAGGATCAAATATTGAAAGCAGAATCACATGCTTATAACGGCGGAGATTCCAGAATGATACGTTATGTGACAGTTACATCCCCTTGTTCGCCGACTGAGTCCAGGAAAAAAGTTGCTATTATTAAATTTATTTCAGTCTATTCAAGACAAATATCAGAGTCTGAATTTCTTATCGCTCCACAGGAGTCTCGTTTCCTATATTCCGTAGATGGGAAGTACAAAAACAAAAGAAAACCTACAAAGACTGCTTCTTAATATACATAACAGCAGCACTTTTAGAGAAACCGAACAAGTACACATGTACGAAAGCTTATGTCATCCCGGATCGTGAATAAACAGAAAACCAAATAAAATGACGACTTTTATTGACTGCCTTCTATTTCTTACGTCTCATCCATTTATGGNNNGGGGGGGGGGGGAGGAATAGTGGCAGTGGTAAACCTAAAGGCGACATACATCCGGGTCATACTGCAGTGCAAACTAGCGACTCCAGATTTCCGAGTGTTACAAGCTCTGGAAAAAAAAAATAGAAGGTTCAATACAGTCTATTTCAGACGGACCGGTCACAAAAGGAGTGACAAGTCCAGGTTACAAGGGGAAAATCACGAGTGTATTAAAACGCTGTTTACCCAGCAAGACGCTTAAAGCCTGCTATGAGTCACTGTCATTTAAATAAGGATTATATCAGAATCAAGAGATAACGACCATGGAGACTTAGTGATCTGGTTCACAGATCTATCACCAAAGAAGGATTGGAAAGGGGAAGGGTGAGGTGGAGAGGAGGAAGATGGGG
>JAWQUT010000119.1:1544163-1558301 GCA_033807755.1 Ellobium chinense | reverse complement strand
GAAGCTACTGGGCTTGTCTTTCAAGCTGTCCCGTTCCACTTGATTGTCGTTCGGGAAAACATAATTATCTTGAATGAACAGTTCAATATCCTTTTCCAGTCTTTTTTTTTTTCCACGTCTCTTTTTCTCTCTCCTCGCTGTGTGTCTGTAACATAAAACGTTTTAACGGTGGATATCTGTAGCTGCTGTCGTCAATTTCATTACAGTATTTGACGTCTATCCCTTCGTCACTCTCTCTCTCTCTCTCTCTCTCTCTCTCTCTCTCTCTCTCTCTCTCGTTCTGCTAATGTTGCTGCTAAATATCTACATGGAGTACACTATGGGTGCTCTCGTCAATGTTAACCCTTGTCATTCACAACTTTTTTTCAAAATCCCCATGTGCTACGATTAGGCCGAGTCGACTGAACCATAGCCGTTCATTTAGTATTAGAA
Source organism: Ellobium chinense (assembly GCA_033807755.1). Lineage (NCBI taxonomy): Eukaryota > Metazoa > Mollusca > Gastropoda > Ellobiida > Ellobiidae > Ellobium > Ellobium chinense. The sequence goes on along the minus strand of JAWQUT010000119.1, from coordinate 1,557,869 downwards.
CTTCGATTCCGTCGCCTTCTCTCTCTCTCTCTCTCTCTCTCTCTCTCTCTCTCTCTCTCTCTCTCTCTCTCTTGCTAATTAATCAAGACATCTATACAGTCGAATCCAGCTTGAATGAAGACAATAAAAAGTGTAGCGAGACTCAGAACCCGCCTCCATAGTCTATGGTCCTCTTGTGTGAGGAAACCTAAGGACTACGCGGAAACACGGTGTGAACAATCGATTTCCGGGTGCGTGAACCGATCGAGATGGCAGATCGATACATCCCAGTTTGTGAATGATGACAAAATATCGATATTTAACAGAAAGTGTGTTTAATGAATCGATAGCAGAATCGGCAAACCGATGGTGACCGAGACCCAGTATCGACGGTGAGGTGAAAGTATGTGTGCGTAAGCGCTGAGCTAGGTGACAAAAAATGAAATTACAGTAACACCCCCGATAATATGATCCATCTTTTGGACTGCCTATGCTGTGGACCCTCATGACTTCGAAAAGCATGTACTCGGGCAAACCGATACTTGTTGTGAATCTTTAATCCCCTGTTCTTATCTGTCAGTATTAAATGTCATTAACACACTCGAACATCTCACCACCTCAAAATTAGAGACTGGTCTCAGAAATGCCAGGTCCTACAGTTTCATGAGGTCCTACAGTTTCATGAGGTCCTACAGCATTAGTAACAGAATAGCATCATCAGTCCGTGTTTTCAATAGACCGCGTTAACTATTCATGAACAAGATGAGGCCTAGAACAATCTACGGCACTTTCTGCTCTTTTTTTCTCTCTAACACTATTTTCTGACCACACCATTAGACCTCTCCCAAGAATGTTATCTACGGTTTTCTCTTAAGCTTTGTGATACCCCGTGGGATTTGTCATCCAGGTCTATTTCTACGGGCCAATATTTCTGTTTTAGTTGTTTCAGATTCTTGAACTTTTGCAGAACATGTCTTGCTGTTTGATTTGCACTAGCGCAGGACGTATAGTCAAAGGATCTCCCAATTTTAAATCTACTGCTTATGTGACCATTCTATCACACCAATAAGTTGCCATATTGACCACAGGACATGTGATCAGAATACCTACGTAGATCTAGTAAGCAAAAATCTTTGTCTCCTCCTCATCTTCTTGGACTCCCCCCCCCCCCCCCCCCCNAAAAAAAAAAAAACACCCCAATTCTACGCCATTACCAATCCGATCGCGGCCGGTGTTTGATATTCTTGACAATGGAATCAAAAGGGAAATGAGTCATACGGTCTTAATTAAAACTAGGGCAGAATACTCGCATTACGAGATTACTGGAAACGAGCACAGCCCACCGTACGGTAATACCTAAAGCCTTTCGGATCTTTATAAAAGCCTGTCGTGTCGACCAGTGAGGAGACTCTATCAAGCATTATTAATCTCAGTCTCTTCCTGTGCAGTTTTATGACGCAGTGTAGCCTCAGAGACCAAAATATAATGCTGTGTGAAAACTTCAAATTTGCGTGCGGATTACTTGAATTCACCTTTCTCCGATAATATTCATAAGCGCGTCTTAGTCTTATCATGGTCCTGATGATTTTCATCAAGGGAAATTCTTTTGGGGTTTTCGGAAGTCTCCGAGGAATGCAGTCCCTCTAGGGGAAAATAAATTTTGCCAAAAAAAAAAAAAACCCACCTCAAACCAACCAATATTCACAAATAGATAGGTCAACTAATCTGGGAATTAGTTCAAACCGCCTATTATTAATTTGTAGTTTTAAGAAGTCCTCAAAGAACGCAACCGCTCTGGNGGGGGGGGGGGGGGGGGGGGGGGGGGGTGTCAATAAATATAGCCGAATAATCAAACAACCGATATTCGTCAGTAAAAAAGTCATTTAATCACGGGATTATTTTAACAGCCAATTTAAGTCCTCTCTAACCCAAGCAATAGGTGGAAGAGGCCCTGGATGCGGTCACTAAGGTAATTTAATTCTGCGAATTTAACGAGTATATGACATATTACACATAATAACACAGTCAACTCTGCTTAATCGCAGCGATTTTCTTTCAGTCAACAATAACAACAACAATAACAGCGGCAACAACAACAACAACAACAACAACAACAACAACAACAACAACAGAATATTATAATTTCTTTAGAAAAGTCATCGGATGATCTTCAATTTTCTATGCCTCTGAAGAGTGAAATCAAGTGGAGTCCAGTGTAATACTCTGCAGACACAAGGAACAAGGTCATGTCCACGATGTGCACTATATATATGATGCTAAATGATTTATGACCCTGCAAGAGGGAGAGGGGGCCAAAAGCTGCACTGTCATGCAGGGGGCCAAAAAGCTGCAGTGCCATGCACAATGCACGCTGCAGTCCACATCACAGCTCTACGAAACCATACGTTCCTAAGTTCCTAACGGCTTCCCTCCACGGACATACAGGGTTCTCCGGGATGACTTGTTGATACCCCCAAACGACGATCAATGCGAGGAGGTATCATATTATCGCAGTGGACAATTGACCGCTCAGTCCCTCATGCGCAATGCGGTCAGATTAAGAAGGCTGTTGGCGTTGGTCTCAAGAGGGAAATGGATCTGTCAGCGAAATCCGGGCGATTCCGTCGTCATGGGCGTCGCTATACCCAAAGACAAATAGGGGAATGTGAATGTAAGAGCAGCTGGCCACTCTTCTCTGATTTATCGAACTGACAGATATCCGATCCCACCCCCATCCCTCCCCCCGTCCTTCTGGCACAGATATCATGATTTCTTTCTGCATCAAGCAGGTTTAAAACCAGATCATTTTAAGAATGAACTTTCCAGATGACTCCCAAGTACCATGATGGAAGGGTGGTGAAACCCCATGTATATTATAAATATATCCATATCAAAGTGTAAGTTTTTCATTTGTTGCTGTAAGGACAAATCTTGAATGGTCCTTGACCTAGGTCTGTCCAAAACACAGAGGGGAATAAAAACAATAACAATAGCAATAACAACAAATGAACTTTTTATTTTGACCCCCCCCCCCAAAAAAAANCCTTTACAGTGCACTTTACGACGAATTATAACAATTCATAAAGAGCAAGAACAGTGCTACAGAATGCTGCCGAGTTTGCTCACTCCTGAAACACAGAAATAACGTGTACATCAAACCTACCTTAAACGCTACATTTCTTCTTTTGCACTAAGGCGCTGCATCACCACGACTAGCAATTACTTTCTTATGTATTTCAGATGTAATGTATATGTTTACATATATATTCGTGTATGTTTATATACTATTATGCTTAAGGGTCCACGACATACTGTAATGCATTGCATGGCAATGTTCTCTACGAGGTTGATTACGGTGAAGAGATTTTATGTTTGTTTTGAAACCAACCCGCTTCATATTTCGACCATAATAGAAGTTAGTCTCCGCCCCTGCCTCAAGTCGAGTACTCAGTACCCAGCTTGATGACGGAATACTTTGAGCTGGTCCCGGCCAGTCTGCGAGAAGCTGGTCTGAGATCCTTGCCGTGAGCGCTCGCATCAGAGGTGAGCAAGTATCGATGAAACGATGAAAGTCAGGGGAGGGGGGAGGAGGGGGCTGAAGATCCGGGCGACTTTTATTCATGAAGTATTTGCCTTCGTTTTCTTGGCATTTAGTGATAAACAAATAAAATCAAGACAAGACTTCATCTCCTCCACTGGGTGGTGGATCGATTGTCCAGCTGTGGTCTCAGAGCATGCTTTCTTCCTCATTACTATAGTGGCAAAACATAATGCCGCTTGAATCAGCCTACAGGGAGCAGAAGTTGTACTAAAGAATGGATTATCAACGAGACCGAGCGTCTTGCAAAGGATTTTGAAAATAAGAGACAGAGGGCTAGTTCTCATGATTTCTGTTTACGGTCAAGCAAAATTCAGCACAAACTCTGAAGGGAGCAATTATGCAAGCGACTTCTTGAACAGTCCAACGAGTTTACCTTTAAGCCCGAAATTTTATTGGTCTTCCTCGTACTCGATCATGCCAGCCTTTTTTTTTTTTTTTTGGTTGGGACGCCAACATAAAACATTTCCCGTCAGAAAACAAACCGCGATAAACAAGTTCATGAAACGATGAACTGGAGGAAAAGCAGACGTCTCAAAATCAACAGTTATCATGCTCACGGCATTAACAAGAAATCAAAAATAAAACATAAGTCTATAACTTCTTTAAATTTACCACGTACTTTCAAAGTTGCCCCTCTCTTTCTCAGAGTCGCTTGGTCCAAATTGATGGGAAATTTCCTGTATCATTTCTTGGGGAAACCCGTGACCAACTTTAAAGGTACCCAAAGAAAAATCTACTCTTACTCCAAAACACAGAAGCAAAAGAGGAGCATGACAAAGGAGATATTGGGACGTTGAATATTCTACTGATTCCCCCCCCCCCCNTTTTTTTCTTAAAAAAAAATATATACTCCGTAAACTGACAATATACAGGTCCGAATAGGCAAACTCCCCGTTTTTGACGTCATTATATGCCAAACTGTGGTTAGACAGGATGCAGAGATTAAAAACAAGTAGTAGGTGGTAAGGGAGATGATAATAATCAGATTAAAAAAATTAATCTTTGGACGTATGGATGACGTCTTAGACTTCAAAACTTGCGGGCATATTACAATAATCTTGTTAAATGTAGTATCAATGCTGCTGAAAATCAATCAGATTGGAGATTTGCGAAACCCAAACCCAACGGAAATCGGATTATTATTACAGAGTGAACTGATACTAAACACCAGGATCGCCAATACTCTTATTTGTTGCAAAGCAATCTGCCGGCTGTCATTTATAATCGTCCGCCCGTGATACATTCTGAAAAACTTGCTATGATGAATATTGGAGGGTCTCGCCCAGGCAGAACAAATGTCTCGGCAAAATCGCAGAGTGAGTGGTACATTATTTTGCTCAGCAGCTTGGCTCCTCTCCAACCTCTATCCCCCCGGGGCCACCAACTGATACATGCCTTGCGACCAATATATTAAATTCGCAGTGCGTCCTTTCTAACACAACACAACACAACGCAACACAACACAACACAACACAACACAACACAACGCGCACGCGCACGCACACACACACACACACACACACACACACACACACACACACACACACACACAAATGCATGCCTCTAAGGATGCAAGATGTGGACGCGCGCACTATGGTTCACTGATCTTCATTTTTATCCGACGTTAGCATTGAAGCATTTATGATGTATTTCTTATCTTCATCTCATTATTACATTAAAGTCTGTCATCCATCACGGTAAATGACAGGGCGTGGATCACTGGACTGAAATAATCAGCTGCTATTGTCACTAACTATCATGGCGAGTAGACGCATATTAGCACTCAATACCGGATGCCATGCAGACTACATGTGGACAGACTACACTCAGCGTCAGTACTGGTTGTCATGGATACTAAACGAAAAAGTAACTGTCATGGATACAGAAGAAAAAAAATTAACGTCCTTTTATTTATGATAATTATGTATGTTTATGATGTGTAATGTTGTATATACGTACTGTACCATAATGAATGATATATATGACGAAAACGATGCAATGTGAGGCACCGTAAAATATGTCCTATACAATTAGGTTAATAAATGTGGACTTTGTTTTTTTACTGTTGCTTCATATTTTTTTTTTTACTTCGTAAATTTCGTGACCTTAAAGGCAGCATACGCTTGTTCCTCTTCCTTTTTGTTATTTCGTTAAAAAAAAAAAAGGTGCTAAGCTGGTAAACTGGTGGAGACACAATCAGTTACAAAAACTTTACTGATGTTCTTTCATTTTTTGGGGGGTGTGTGGGAATCCCTGGAAAGCGCAGCCCGCTCTAGGGGACCACAAATTCCACCAAAAGCAACGAAAGTGCACATGACTGTATTACGAGCTTAATACAAAGGTTGAGTGGCAATTCGAATGCATTTAACAACGAATGATAAAGGGTTCGGATTTGACTTGGTCGCTGTATCTTCTTAACCCGTCTCTCAACTTTCTTCGCGAAATTCTAGGCGGCACTGCACTGCACAAATTGCGCTTAACAGCTTCCAGATGTACTATTGCTGTATTCTCACTGGTAAAGATGATGTCTTTTACAATCTCAAAAAGCTTAGGCAGAATAATGCAGTTGGTGTGGCTCAGTGTTAAAAAACTAGCCCTTCCTGATTCCAAGATGACAGCAAAACAACAGTCCCAGAGCAAAGGTTTGCAGGGTCTGAATCTTATCATTTTCTCCTTCTTCTTCTTCTTTCCTCCACACTTGTCTTTCAAACACTTACTCTCCGTACCATGCCCTGTTTGTCATGTGATTGTGTCTATTCATTCCCTACCTTAGAAAGGAACAATAACCTCTCCTCTACCTTCTAGATTACTAGGAAAAACTTTTTAGGATTTTCTCCCCCCCCCCCCCCCCCCCCCCCNCCCCCTCCCCACAATATGGGAACTTAAAAAAAATCAAGAGTTATCTCCCTTTGCTCAGGCATCCAGCACTATAAAAAGCAGAGACAGGTTAGGTAGGAAGGGGTTAAAGCATCTTTCACGAGATAGATGGTTACTTGACTCACCTTTCCCAAGCCACTGTTGAGCATCTGCGCCAGTTCACTGTGATGCATGAGCCCCCAAGGAAAACTGTTGTCATTCTCATCGATCTCCAGCAGACCAATATCCATGGAAGAAGCACAGCTGCCACCGCCACCATTGGCAGCATGACACTCCCCAGGATCGCCACTTCTGGCACCAGCACCACCGCCGCCGCCGCTGTGCCGACCATTGCGGCTTGGCTTGCTGCCGTTACCATACGCATGAAAGGCAGCCATCAGGTACATCCCCTTGGGCACCTGCTGTGTGGTGCAGGGCGTGGGTTCAAACCCCTCGATGTCTCCACTTGTCTCCTGGTGTCAACTGGATGACCCTACACATGTTGGGGGCCCGGTAGGTGACGACGAAACTGAATTTGAGTTGACCTTGAGTGAAAATTGTGAATCTTGTTTGTTTCTTCCAAAACGTTTGATTACATCACCGAACATCTGAAACGATAAGAATGAAAAAGACTGGTTAAAAAGACCCTGTCAACTTAAGACACATCTTCAAGGCTTTCGCTCAAAAGAAAGATCACAACAATAAAGAAAAAAAAAACCACCAACACGACCCCACCCAAAAAGAAATCACACAAAACCATCTGACGCTTTGAAAACACAGGATTACAACTACGCACTGTTTTTATCTTGATATAATACTACATAATACGTAATTGCTAACCACACTCCTGATAACTCGAAGAAATTATTTTCACGCACTAAATATAATCAATACACAAACATAGTGAATGGATGACAGGTAACCCATGCTTCGGTCTCTATATTTCCTCAGCACACTCTATATCCACGATGCAGTGAAAATAAAGATACAAACATACATCAAGATGACATCGCTTTCAGTAATGAAAACAAAGAAGAAACTAAGACTAAGATGTTCAGGCTACTGTCATAGCAGACTGCATGCTTTTGTCTACAGAGAAGCCGTGGAGTGGTAGTGTCTTTACGAAGTACTGTACTATTATCTACAACAAAATAATCAGTAACAGATGGGATATGAATTAGGATCTTCATGACGTACGCTGAGCCAGGCTCTTCGTATAAACCAGCATGGATGATGTTCTACATCATTAGTGAGTCCCAGCATTTGTATTATATTGTATTCTCTTCAGCTGTTTCAAGCACGTGACTGACGGATTTCAACAAGCCGCCTGCTTGAAATTATAATTCTGATTATTGCTTCATGGAGGCTAATTCTTTACCTGAGAATGAACCATACAGACATTTGACAAAAGTCACAGCATAATGATTTCTAATCCAACAAATCAATAACATGTTATGTCCAGCACATCACCGCAGTCAATGGGGTTATAGACTGTGAATGACTAAACTCAATATTTAGATCTAGGCCTACTCACTTTCACTCAGCGGGAGAGCACCTACCGAAGTCATGCCACATAAAAATGGTATCTCGTACTAACTAACATATGGGATCCAGTACAGCATTAAGCCACTACAGTTGGACATAAATTATACTCATTCAGCTAGCGTCACATTTACCCGTCACAATATGGTACAAACAACGCGCGTGGACCAGGCTGTTCACTGGCGCCAACACACCGCTGGCTGTAACTGTCACCCACGTGGTGATAAACCGAATTATGCTGTCGCCGTGAAACTGATCATTTTTCATTCACCATACATAATGAATAACAATAAGAGTAGACTAGTCTAGATCTAGATCTACATTAGTCACTATTTCTTTTTTTCTTCTCGTTGAACATTTGGTCGTGCAGTCAAGAGTATACAGTGAAAATCTAATGACTATTATTATAGTTCAGAACATGCTAGCATGTCAATGTTAAGTCTGAACGTCTCTCTTCAGTTCAGTCACTCCTATATCATAGATGTGACTTTTGAACCTCCGCCAGAATGCTGACAAGAGGTGCTTTTTAAAACACTGCAAAATATATCAAAGACGAACCTTGCCATTAGGATTCGATTTCAAGGCCTTTCGCACTGAGGGACAAGGGCTCTATCTCTCGACCACCCTGCCGGCAGGTACACACACAAACACAGACACTATGCACTGGAAATTTGCCAATGAGCTGCGAACTACCGCGACAAGATGTAAACTTCGGTATACTGTATTTTGTCACTGCCATATTATGATACACTGGCTATAAGGTTCCTCACACTGCATGCTGCCCAGCGGATGCTTAAGTATCACAACAGTATCTCGATCTAAATATAGACAAAAAGTTGACTTCCGATAATATTATAGGGCACAAAACGGGCGTTCATTTCTGATACTCAATACCTGCAATCAGAACTGTTGTATCATAATGCCCTTCAATTACACATTTCTTATTTGATTAATTTTATCAACGTTGATTTCTTTACCTGCAGAGAAATGTGACATACATGTACAAGCCTGCAAAGTCTAACAGATATTATTGCTCACAAGAATACCAACACGTAGCTGTAAAGAAGTCAAGTGGTCCATTTTGCATATGAAATGTTGACTTCTCGAGAAACCAGCTCTAGCACAGTAAAGGCGTTAAATAAGGAGGCAGACTTTATCTTTTCCACAGAGCGTGTGTACAAATCAAATCTAAAATAATGTGTCTTTCATTCACCAGTCTTGTACCTATACCCAGTTCGTGTTTGTTTATTTAAGGTGGTTACCTCGTGTTGCCACTAACTGTCACATGATGACATACTAACATACTTTTACTTTCTAAAAAAGCAGTATCTTTATCAATGGCAGTATTTATCTTTATGTGAATGCCTGTTCGCACGTCAATGTCGCCTTCCGGTGCTGCACTGAGTAAAATGTACGAGGTGAGAGGTGCGTATACTGGCCGGTAAGCCAGAATACACTTTAGAAAGTACTCTGACTGACTTGCATTTTTTTTAACCGAGACAAACATTTTATATCTGATTATCTGTCTTTCCGACTACTAGATATTTCGTCCTACATTTATGAACTAAAACTTATTCATACCGAGACTGACGACATGCTCTCTAGCGCAATAGATCCTCAAGCTGATCCAATTCTGACGAAAGCAACTCAATCTTCACATGAACCTGTCTATAATTAATTTTCCTTCCCTTAGATAGGTGAGAAACATGTTGCCAGACTTGGCCATAGACGAAAATTTTATTGATTGTCTGGCTGTCCAGCGTAATACTCTCCATGGGGTAGTATGGTTGTCCAACCAAAATAACTCTGTCCTAAAATATAACCCACTGAGTGTTGTTCTAAATGTAAAACTTTTTGATGCATTTATAACTATTTAAGCCGTGCTAAAGACAACCCGGCACAATCTCATATTCAGTATTGTGGACTGAATAAATCATGCATTCTCAATCCTCAGGGCACAACTGGTTGCTCTGAAACTTTTGTGCATTGTCATATAGATCCATTTTGTATTGATGAAAAATATTTCTCCCAGCCTCTTGAGCGGATAAGTTCACTGAGTTATTAAGACGAATCAGTCAAAAGCTGTCTGAGCCTTTAACAAATAATGGGTAGGAGGACTGCTACAATATGGACAGATCCTCAGCTTAAATATTACACGATAAAGAAGGGAAATGAGGAAAACATTGTTGTGAACAGATTTACAAATATTGCTGCTCATTTGACGCCCGTAAAACAGGTTAAAAATGTGAGAAAGTCCTTTAAATGGGTGACATCTATTTCAATTTTCTCTTTCTTTGAAGGCAAAACTGATCTATAACTAAAACAACAACAACGACCACCATAAAATATAGGCCATACAGATATCCTGCTGCTACTGCTATAAGTTACTAAGTCTCGTCTACAAATATGAAGTTTTATAATTGATATTTATAGGTTCTTAGCTAGACTAGCCAAAATTACGCGACCCTTTCTTGTCTTTATTTTTTTCTTTTTAAGAGCAGAGGGAAGAGTATGAGTTGCAGCAGGAAAATCAAGACATTTATTTTCCGAATCCATTCCCAATTTACGGCGTCTCTGGATCCATCCGTTAATATTTCTGGAACACAGCAGTCAGAGCACACATGACTAAAAACACCTATGGCATCTAGTTGAGAAATTCTCTCTCAGGTTGTAAAATTGCTTCATTCTCTTGAATTGCTTCAAAATATCTATTTCATTCCTTTGTAATTTCTTACGGGAATATTAATTAATATACACACCACTTGATCCAGAACTAGGTTTATCATTTTCACCGGTGGGCATGGCTTCCATTACAGAGATGGGCTTTTTCACCGTGAGAACTAAGATGGTGATCTCGACAAACCAAACACAAGAGATCTGTTGTACTGTTCTAAATTAAATACAATAATCAATTCCACCCGGAACCTCCATGATAGTGGGTATGTTGACGAGTTTCTCTCCCCTTATTTCCCTAGACCTCACTGGGAATCTCATTCGAGGCACGCCGCCGCTCATCACAGAGACATTACAATACTACTACAGAGATTTGAGAATTAGCTGGAATCATTATTGTTCCCATAATAGCACAGAGCATCATCGGCTGCAGCATCATGATTCATTCCTCCCAACCCAACCCAACCCAGCCCAGCCCAACCCAACCCAACCCACCTAACCCTCCTGCGCACTCCGTGAGGCAAACTCACTCCATTTCTGTAAAAGGAAATCAATGAGCTCAGCATGGTATGGCGTAGTTGCCTCTCTTGTCATGGGCGAAAAAAACGCTCTGATGCAGTTGGCACCTGAAGAGTTTACAAATTGTTTTCTTTCACTTTCAGTCAATACGACCACCACAGGAAACGGCATTAAAATTCTGGGCATGCGTCCTTCAAATGTCCCAAGACGGAAAAGGTTACGAGTAATGAAAAGAAGTTTAGATGTAGTTAATTTATGTTCGTTAATAAAATGTCATTCACTAATACAGGGCGGGAGTCAAGATATATGAGAGATAACCTTGAAACGGACGAAAGGTATAATGATACGTGATAGTGAAAAGAGAAGCTCAAAGCCTAAACAAGACAAAACAATAGGAAAATTTTACAGATCTATCCATTTTACTACGATATGGCTTAAATTGAAGCTTTTTAAAAAAAATTGTTTCTCACTTTTGAACGATCTGACTCTTTCAAACCGTGTTTTTGCTTTATGTGTCGGAACAAAAAAAAAAACCAACAAAAAACAAGAAGCCCAATCCCAATCACACTGGTTTGATTCTCTGAAACCACACCGCCTTTTGCGTTCACTTCCGGTAACACATACTTTGAATGCAGTGAAACAACTACCGACCTATCAGATCACCATGATCCGAAGTTGTCCATATGTACGATCAACATGGCGGCACTAACCACAAAGTCCTCGACCTAGTGATGACTGACAGCGAAGCTACCCAAAATCTTCCAGTAGCTAAGTAGGGCAAGAACAGTATCCACAACCAATGAACCTTGGCCGGGACGAGGCATGTCACTGGAGAGACGGTCTCTGATGTCACAATTTGAGTCATCAGTATATTATTATCGCTACCACATCACCACCATCACCACCGCCATTGGCATCACCATGATCCAGCTTTGCAAACCACATCGCAGAACGTTACCGAGAAATGCGGGAGAGAGGCTTACTCATCTAGCTGACCCAGCTTTGCAAACAGACCTCTAACGATAACAGCTAACAACTTTTAGGGGGGAGGGGGAGGGCACAGAAAGGAGTTAATTACCTGAACTCACCTACTTAGGCAAACAACTTTTAAAATTAAAAAGCAAAAAAGAAAGAAAAAAACGGACAGTTTTCTTCTTTCTATTCATCTTAAGCACACAACCACAGAGGTCATAGAGGCAAATGGTGATGGGAACTTTCAGTGAATGAAAGAGGTATCGACGCGATAAATGACGAACAGCGCCAACACGATAGTTTTCAACAGTTATGCAACGCCTCATGTTCTTATTCTATTTTTCTTATTCTCCTTCGATTACATTTACCTTCTCGAACAATTTACAGACAGTATTATCTTAGTATATGACCATAATAGCATACATAATCCCTCAGATATATACACAGTTTAATTCTTACAGTTTTATAAATAATGCTGGGACAGTTTGATATGTTTGGTCCATACTGCCTTAGCGGAGATAATTTGCAGGGACAAGTACCACATTAAACAGGTGAATGAAAAAGGATGGTCAATCTCTAACTAATCTTCCACCACTGAAAACAACTCAATAAAGGGATCGCTTCAACAACTACAAGGTCTATGCAGAGAACAAAATAACATTAATAATAGGGATGTCGATGATATTATGCAAAGACTATACAATGATAACTGCTAGATCACAATTCATCTTCATACTCCTGTAAAGAAAATTAAGTGGGATGTATGCTTGAAGAGCAGCGTCTATTAATTTTTAATAATTATCTCAAAAGTGGAGATTATCATTATACTGTTGTGACATAAATTAACCCTATATAAATTCCAAAACGAATTTCAGAAAAAAAGAAGAAAGATAATGCTCTTCTCTGCATTGATATTTAGTCTTTTTTTCCCCGTCTTTTTCAACTTTGAAAAGCTCATTCAATGACGGTTGCTGCACGTCGCACAAACACTGGCCCCAGTATATCTGGTAAGAATGTTAACAACCTGTCTCCTGAAGAGATTATCACGGGAAGAGATAAAGTCTACGCTGTCGTGTACAGGCGGGTCCTGCATTCTTCACGTGACGTCAGTCACAGTTTAGTGAATTCTTTATTGACGAAGAATACGGTCGCCGTGTCACTTAAAGCTTGTAAGACCTTTTCCTTTAGAAAAACACTACATTGTGGTGTAAATACAAAACTTTCTCCCTGGAATGCCAGCAATTCCGAAAGCATAACAGACAAGATAAGCTTTCATACAAAGGATGGTTGAGATGTGGACTTGTACATAAATCACCCTTTCAAACAATAAGTACGGTAAGGTGAAAGTGTTGGTCTAATAGGAAAAGTCACTCTACGAATACTTACACTGTTACACAAATGACAGACTGTAAGATGAATATAATCTACAGAATATGGCACGCAACCAGGTTACCATATTACAACTTCAATAACGCTGGGTTTAACTTAAACTGTAGACTCACCCTCTTCGTGTTCCATGTGTATCTATATCTATATATATATATGTATAAATTTATATTTTGTC
>JAWQUT010000119.1:1502723-1537342 GCA_033807755.1 Ellobium chinense | reverse complement strand
CCCCCCCCAACATATACTCCGACCATATTAAAAGATATTCTTAAAAAGGGCTTAAGGTGTTGCCCATCAGTGACCATTGAAAACATTCAATAAGTCTGCCATGCTACAGAGCATAAAATAATAAATGGCTCAATGATTCAATTAAGCAAAAACACCTTTTCTTGCCATGTAAAACTCTGGGCAATCCATAGAAAAAGAAACGACCACGGCAGCAGTGGCACAACATAGGGGAAAATGCTGGTAGACATACTTAATAGGGTAAGAGCATGCACTCAGCAAAGGTGCAACAGAGATTTAAGCTTTTGTGTTTATGCATTTATCTAGTTCAAGAAAAGTGTTAAAATGAAAATGGTGCCCAACTGAGATTTTTCAGGCATTCCACATGTAAAAATCAAAATCCTTTCAGGTAATGAGCAATGACTGAATAAAAATCACAATGCTGGTCAAGGCAATGAAATTGTTGAATACTGGGAAGAAAAGTGATTATCCTGATACTGCAACAGAAAGATGGACAGAAATCTGCTAAGTACAAACTAGGATGGTATATAATTATGATCTTTCACCATTCACAGCTGGTGACCATTGAAGAGAAATCACATTATCACTATCAGTATCAAGTATAGGTGTTCACTCAATGAATATAAACATTGTCACCTTTTGTAATACAACACTTATAAAAAAATGTATTAGTATGACCATTTGCATGACCATTCTGAAAAAAAATATAAATCTCCTGATTGCCAGTGCATCAAAATGCCACGAATTTGACGAATATCAGAATATCAGTGTGAGCAAAGGCAAAATCTAGCATTACTGTAAACCTTCACAATTTTACTTACATAGAATACATGCACAAACATATATAAATATATGTATGTAAGATCAACAGAGCAATGACAACAACAAAAGTGAAAAACCCATTTTAAAAATACTATATATTTGGACTAAATAAAATCTTTGTTCCCAAAAGCTGACCACAGGCCCCGTGAACAACCCTTATGAGGCCTCAACTTGACCACTTGGTGGTTACTTTATAGCATGCTTTTGCTTATACATTTAAAAATATTCAGGAAGAGGCTGTTGCCTTAGACATGTGGTCACAATATATGGAGGTTATAAGAAATACAAGTGTCAAATCTGAAATGTGGTCACCTTGGCAAATGGTTACTACATGCTGGCCCCAGACCAGCTCTGAGTGTATTTTGTAGCTGTACTGAAAACTAGGGCTCTCCCTTTCACCATCTCACTAAGGTCTGAGAGGCAACAGAGACCAATGGGCACACGTTGCCCAATTTTTTCAAGCCCAAAACTGATACTCGGGTACATCTGGCATGATGCACTCCACTTAACAAACCTGAATTATCCCTACAGTTTACACCTGTCTGAATCTTCAAAGCCATCTACTCTGATCACTACTTTTATAAAACATGCCAATAGCTCACATTTTATCAGACTGATGATTACTGTCACTATCTCAGGACTGGCAGAATATTCTCTCTACCCAATTCGACAGGAAGTGTGTAGTGAAGAGACTGAATTACAGGTATTAGTTATAAACCTTATAATTTCCTGTCACATATCTGCTTCATGACTCAGAGGCAGAAGTAGTTACAGCATGATTATGACAAATATTACATTGGTTTTACATTTCTTACATCAATGAGTGTGCATCTCTTTCAGGCACTGGAGTGCGATGTGGCTAAAAAGTGTTTTTCATGATCAATACAGATAGCTCTATGTTTGTGACTCATTAAAACAGTCAAAAGATTAATTTTTGAGGAAAAAAAAAAGGCTAGATTTCTAATTAGCCACTATGTATGATTATGGAATGAACCATGTTTCATGTACATATGCATTGATATTCCAACTGAGATTATTTGAATTACCATAAA
This sequence comes from Ellobium chinense, assembly GCA_033807755.1. Taxonomy (NCBI): domain Eukaryota; kingdom Metazoa; phylum Mollusca; class Gastropoda; order Ellobiida; family Ellobiidae; genus Ellobium; species Ellobium chinense. The sequence goes on along the minus strand of JAWQUT010000119.1, from coordinate 1,535,450 downwards.
TCAGCTTCAGAATTACACAATTACCTTCATCTTCATTATAACTGGATAGTCAGTGTCATGTCCAGCAGTTACTGAACATGTGTAATAAGTGTTCTAAGTTCTATTGAGGCTCTGAATACTTTTGATCCACATTGAGTTTGCCATTTGAATGATAGAGGGAGAACTCAGCAAATCATCTGCTCTAACCAAAATGATGCCTCTAAAGATGCTCCTAAAGAATGTTTGCTATTGCTGTCCTGCATTAGATAAAATGCCATTACATGAGATGTGACTGGAACCACTGACAAAAAAATATATTAATCAGGACAGACCCATATTCTTCAGTCATCTGATATATGTGTCTTCAGTGTACTGAGAGTTTATAATAGCGCACATTTCCAAGTTACTTTGCCCAATATATGCAAGACAGAATAGCTGTAATTTCTAAAACTGTCTTGTCCTGATCTCAAATTCTGATCTTTTATAGGATAATGTTGAATGATGACTTTTTATGCCTCTCCACTCTATTTATTTTCTATCTATGTTGTAAATTTCCTATACATGAGATACACTGCTTGCTGTAAGGGATGTGAGGTAGCTGCTATTGCTTGCTACACACTCTTCCTTAATTCTTTATTCATGAGACAACTGTTTTCTCGTTTGTCAAAAATTTCTGTGACCAAAAGCTGTCAACTAATAACAGTGATGAAAAAAACAAAAAAATAATAAACTCTGAGTGATGTTTGAGTATTATTTCACAATATTAATTCCCCTCCAGAAAACGACATAAAAATTCTCAACAATCCTCTGTGAAGCATATACAGGTCATGGATTGTACATATGTATTCTTAAATATTTTCCTACAGTTGACTTCATTTAATCCATAATGACAATATTTTTCAGGAAATGTAAGTTTTTCAATAAAGTCACTAAATAATCATGCCATTACTCCAACAACATATCACTTTTATCAGTGACCGCAAATGTAAACTCACTATCAATAGAATTAAGGCAAATAAATTTACAGATCAGTGCAACTATTAAAGGGAAAAAAAACTTAGAACAGACATGGGCTGACAGTGTAGTCATATTATCCATAATAAAACTGTCACACATGATTCAGGGTCATCACAGGGACCTCCTCTAGGTACTCAAACATCTTCATACAACTTCCTGTGTATTGTGCAGTAACATGTTTTCTACAGATGGCATGATTTGCCCCTAAGCTTCAAAGGATTCCTTAAAAATACACTGAACGCGTGCTGATCTCCCCTCATCCCTGCACTGCAAACTTTGCATTACTTGAGAAAATCCTAAAATCCCATAAAAATTTACAAATCCTCCCTCAAATTTATGACCAAATGAGAAGAAGGGGAAGATGGGATGTTTCTCTCAACACAGTCATATGGCCTGAAGGACTGCCTAGATGAAAGACTCATATTATGACACATAGCACTGTGAAGGTGTATTTCATGACATTAAAAACTGTTTGATATTAAGTCAATTGTTTTGTCCCTCTTAGTGTTATGATCGATTAACCACAGTAACTAGACTGCGCATGTTGACATGTTTCAATAGTTTGTTCCCATAAAAAGGTGGGACTCTTAACAGCTCAACTAGTTTATCAAAATTTGTCACTTGAGCAAATGTTCGCCTGGATACGAGACTTAAAAGGTGCATTATTAAAAATTATGCCTATGTTGTCATAAAAAAAAATCTTGAGAATCACTGGATTCACTATCTATCTGATGAAGTTGGAAGGGACCTGACTGCATATGATTAATATGAATAACAAAACGTGTGGAACCCTGTACATATGAAAGTGAAAAAGTGTTGCCAGTTACAGTAATTCTGGCCCCTGGGCACAAACAATACATACCCATAACTATTATTTTTAATCTTTAAAAAAAACAAATCCTCTACAAGATGTTGGTGTAGGGTTGATTGAGAGCCATTACTATAACTTTAAGTTTAATATTATGTCATTTATGTGATTAAATTCACCTGATATCCTTCATGCAACATCATCACACACACAATACAGAGTCTGACATTGCTGGGTTATTGCAATTCGACAAACACACTCATGTTGTGGACACACAGGTCAGAATCTGGACTAAGTTAAAGGTAACAACTCAGTCATACAACGCAAACCTGAGCGCGTCTGTGTGCTTTTATAAGAATTATGCCGATACGCACACAGAGGCGTCAGCGGTGACACAGCAGTAAAATTACTGAGTACTCTTAGCCTCCTAGGGACACAGCCAAAGTGACATCATCAACACATCCTTGTTCCTTTAGACAACGCGTACACGACACAATTGTGACTAACTCACTTCACAAAAATCCATCACCAAGGCGATGGCGAGGTTTTGAAAACCAACAAGTGTCAAAAATAGAGGTCAGCTGTTGTACATACCCTTCGACTGATGTCTTCTGCAATTTCACGTCATTCTCACCATGACCACTTCTGATAAGATGAAAACTGTAGCTTTTTTATGTGTAGAAATCCTACTCTTCAAGTGTCAAAAGGTCATATGCCACGATCTATGCATTTCGAGACATGTCGTTCTAGCCTAGATATCCTATGTCCGTTTTTTACCCCCTTCTTTTCTTATTTCTAACACTTCCTGCAATGATGAGATCATCCCATCTATTTTTGCCATATGAAATCACCATTGACCAATCAGCACAAGGAACTCGGGGAACCTCTTCTGCAACTCTTGTGAAATGGAAAACACTTTTAGCGTCTGAAAAGAAAAGCGAAAGTAGACTGTGTTGACAAACGCACTTTCTGAAGATCTTCTGTTGTTGCTGCATGCCTTTTATTAAAGAGCCTCTCGTTTCTTTTGTTAGCTGAAATCATCTTTTAAGTTTCAAGCACTTCCCTCAACCATGACGTAAAAATCACTTAATTCTTTCACTCACCGCTGATTTTGCAGACTATTTTATTTTACAACAAAACATAACATGGCTTTCTTGCAGCTTATATTCCCTTTGTCATCGCAGTACCTGCAAGGAACATGTTCTGCTACATCCAGTACAGAGAACCTTACAGTGCAAGAAGTAGCTGAACAACTTGCAGCAAGGGATTGTGACAAAATTGTTATCCAAGGCCCTGATAGAGCGTAAGTGATGGGACTTACAACTTTTAAACAAATTTTATATGTGGTATATTTGTCTGTCACTCCGCAGGTCACTCCGCAGTGACAGGGAGAAAGGGGGGGGAGGGGCACAGGGAACGGGAGACTCCAGCTGCAGGATCCTTCCCATGCAGTTGTGGAGAGAGTTAAAGAGAGAGAAAGAAAGAAGAATGTGATAAAAGCTGTGCTTAAAACGTTCTCTCCAGTGTTTCTATCTTCCTCAGTTCTAAGAATAAGCAGAAATCTCATCATTGTGAGCATTGACCTGAGGCAGTATATATTACTGCAAAAAGGCTCTGTAGGGTAATTTTGAAGGTACCAGGTAAAATTCTTCCTTTCTTTCCTTTCTTGCCTTCAGCTCTGCCCTTGACCAGCTGGGGGCCTGCAACATGTATGTATTCATGTTTGAAATGATACATAGAAAAAGCAGTTCGCAAAAAAAGGAGCAATTTCCCCAAACCAGTTTTGCTCAGCCCAAAAGCCACTTTAAAATTTCCAACATCTGTAGGTCCACTGCAGGATGATTCATACTTTAAGATCTTTTTGAGGTTTCAGCACGAAGTAACGATAGGTGGTTCTAAGCTTTGGAGTTTATTTTTTCATATAGTGTTGCCTTGAAGGGCAAAAAGATTAGCCGGTTGCTTCTAGTGATGTCCCTGTCTTAATGGGTTTGGGATTGGGACTTATTTTCACTGATGCGTATCTTCTTCAGCAGGCATTAATATTCAGAGTTCATATTGATCATTGCATCTGTCACAGTGGCCTTTAACTTATCTTCACTGATGCTGTTCCATTGAGGGCTGTTTGCTTTGACTGAAGTTCCACCCTTGATAGACATCAGGATTAGAAATTAATCTTAACTGATGTTTTGATCTCAGTGGGCAGTAGGAACTTGTCTTGACAGATGTTGCTGCCTGACACAAAATAGACATCAAGGTTGGAGATAGTAGTGTGGAAGGATTCTGAAGGGAGTTGTATTTTATAATTCATATGTTTGTTTTCAAATGATATTTTTCAGCGACAAGACATCATTGGTGTTCCAAGCAGCAGTAAGTGCAGCAGCTTCAGGTGCAAAAGTGTCCTACATATGTACACATCCTCTCAAGCGTTTGCCAATGCAGGTTCATGGAATGATGTCTCCTGAACCTAATATCATGAGAAATGTAGATTTCCTGTGAGTTTGTTTACATATCTTTTGTTTATTAATCTTAACTCTCTGACTGCTGAGCATACTGGGGCTGGCAAACTTCTCAGTGCTGAACATTTTGACCATATTTCAAAAATTCATTTCACTCATTAAATATTGAAATAAACACATGAGCATTGGATATGTTGTTTTTTGCTTTAGGGTGTTTGTGAGTGTGTACTTGTTTTTGATTTATGACCATTACTTTTGCTAAAGTGACCATTTGACGGAGGATTACTTTGCACTCTCCAAAAATGCTTGGGGGTGTTCAGTAGAAATATTCATAAAAAATTAAACAGAATAATAAAATAGGTAAAAACTGCAACACAACATGCTCAAATGAACAAAAAACAACAAACAGTTGCTCAAATCCAACTATCTAGAAAAATTTTTCAAAATATGAACTATAATGTGGATTCAAATAGACAAATATGCAGAACAAATTTAGAAGAAAAAGTAGCTATCTTAGTATCTTTTTATCGAAGACCAGTCCATTCATTATCTTCTTTTTCTAGTCTTAGCTTTCTGTTTTTGTTCTTCTCTTTCCCATTCACTTTTGCAGTAGTACTAGACCTAGAGCTTGGCATCGTAGCAGCATCAGCCTCTGCCCTCACAGATTTAGAGTCTTGATGACAGCCCTGGCATCAGCCCTGCCTTTTCACCATCACCATCTTGCTTATCTTCCCTGTCAAAGTCTAGATCTAAACATCTGCCTTGAAATGATATATCATCATCAATGGAAGGCTCCATATCAGACATATCTGTGATAAACTCATCAAATACATCAAACATTTGTGCGATAAGTGCCATTTTTCATGTAGTGAAGGTGTTTCATATAAAAAAATTCCAAACATATCAAATTCACCCCTAACAATATTTGATGGCCACGAACCATGGTAAAATGGACATACTATCACTCGGCAGTCACTAAGAGTCAGTTAAGTTCGTCAAATGCAAGTTTTGAATTTTTATTATCGGTCCCACAAGGGTTGCAAGAATAGCACGAATACTATAGTGAAGTCTCCCGCAACTGTTGCGGGAGTAGCAGTCACAGAGTCAAGGGCTAAGCCAAGATGGCTGCTAAATCAGGAAGGCTATTTTAATTTTTGACACAAGTTGTAAGCTAACCATTGCTATTGACGTAATTTAAATTTGGAATCCCATTTTTGTGTACACTTCCCAAATGAATGATTAAACAATGTGCGACCTTGTCCCTTCCCATGTTATTTATGACTGAGTGTGTTTTATTTTACAATCAGTAGTCTCATATGTTAACTCTTGTGGCGCGGGAGCTAGTTCTGATCATTCTGTTTACTATGTACACATAATACAGCTGTAGATTTAACTCAACACTCCTTGCCCAACCAAGAGAATCACAGGCTGGTCTAGCTTGGCCAGTATCAAAGTGGTCAGCAAGAACAAGCAGAGCAAAGCTATTATATTGTGGAATCATCTGATGCAACCAGGCATTCTCATGCTGGAAACCGAAATGTGGCGTAACAAGAGTTAAAGGTTGCTTTGGAAATGATGAATCTTCTTCACAAACCTTAATTAAATTTGATATATTAACTCATAATGAACTGTGATTTAGCCTATTTAGTTCCGCAAATCATGAAACATTTAAGTCAAGATGCATGGAATAAAGATTTACCTGGTCAGAGAAACTGTAATGACTGTCAATATGGTTGATAGTTATTTTTCCAAATGTCTCGTCCGCAACATTCTATATGAAAAGATAACGGACTACTGTTTCCTTCATTATCAAAATGTCCTTTAACTGTTTTGTATCCCCAGATATTTGGAAGAAGCAAGTGAACTGATAGGATGGTGTGCAGGAGTCCATACTAAGGCGAAACTGCCCAGCCTAATAATTATCGAAGACATTCTTGCTTATGCTACACAGATCAATGTAAGATGCTTTGGGTACCTGAATTTATCCTTTCAATGGCTGAGAAAAAAATTAGCCTTCAAACGAGTATACTACTAGGGACAGCCAGGAAGCAGATACCTGTTTGCTCTTCAAATTGAAACATAAAAATCAAAAGTTCTTTTAATATGTGCCTTATTCATGTCTTCATATAGTGATATAACTTTATGCCATTTAAGTCTGACTCATGATTTGCTGTAGATGGTGATAGCTGTCTCACCTGCTTTGGTCTCAGGTTTAGTGCACCAGTGAAACCAGCATCGTTTAAGTTAGTCTGTAGTCACAGGTTGTTAATCTAACTTCTGATATCCTTTCTCATCCTTTCACCCTCAAATCTGAAGATTTGTAAAGTTGCTAGCGCTCACCAGTTCTTTCTCAGATCTGAGCATTCTTGTTTTACTGTCACTGAGACTTTGAAAAGATATCATAATTTATTGTCAGCCTTCTTGTAATCCTATATTTATCCACTTTTCTTTTCTCATACATATTTGTGTTTTGTTATAGAGTAAAGAGAAATATATTCCATGATTACATTTTAGTTATTTAATGTGAGATGAATCAAATCTCCTCAATTTTCTATTAATCAGGATAGAAATCTGGAGCAAAGTTTGGCGAGATTGTGTGCAACTATTTCAGATGCCACATCATGGATTGCTTCCAACAAGTAAGAATTTCTCTCTTTCCTACCTACCTGACAAACAGGGCACCATTTCACTCTATAGCCTGTCAGATTAAAACCTTTGGATTCGTGATACTTTCATTAAATGTGTAGTCATTATAAGCATAAAAATGATATATGAGTGTAGTGTCATTAGGAACTGTGCAGTTCTTCTCACACTGGCACTCAGACTTTTATGTATTGATATTTACTGTAAATGATTAAAATGTAGTGAAATAAAATGTGGATATGAAATCCAAGAGGCGTACCTGAATTTGTTTTGTCAATTTGATAAATTAATGTAGATTTTTATTGCTATGGAATCATACAGTAGCAATGAAATGGAGAACATTATATTTAAAATGGAAAATAGGAATATTTGGCCATGTAGGCGAAGCCAGATCTTGCAGGAAACAGTACAGATCTTGCAGATATTTCACTTTGGGATTAAATTTGTAAGAAAATTCACCATATTTGCTGTATCTTTTTTTCAGTGATGTCAAAAAATGCTCAGTGTTGATGACAGCACCAGCAAGAATTACATCCCTTGACTCCATATTGTCTCAATTTGAGTTCAAGGCTGCCACATATAAAGGTAATATTGATATTATGTATCACTTTACAAAAGTGGATAAACAAGGGTGTGTTCACTTATTATGTGACATCAGGAAAAAATATTAATTATTAAACCATTTTGATGGAGATCTGACTACAAGAGATGTTGAAAGATGACTACTGCTGTCTGACTTTTCAGCTTAGCCCTGAGCACAGATCAGTTACAGGACATTTTGTTTATTGTGGAAATAGGTCTTAGAGAAGCAATGAGAATTTTATGTTTTGGGACTTAAATATAAAATACTGTTAGACTCTGAGTTTCTTGTTATTGGTTTGTAATAGCTGCATTTTACACTGGGAAATTAGTTATTGATGCATTTTGTAAAATGTGGGTTGTAATCTCTGAGCAGAATCTTATACACTCATAAACAAACTTTAATTTTTTTTTTCTGGGCTTGGGATAAAATATTCAAGTTTCTTAATTATCTTGAAGATACCTAAAACAATTTTTTTTTTCATTTTCAGGTCCTGGAGCAGATGAACCTAATTCACAACTATTATTTGAAACAGAAGAATTTTACATCAGTGTAAAATTCAGTCATTTGAAAGACACAATTGTTATTGCAGATGTGCAAGCAGCAAAGACTTTTTAATCTTGATTTTACTTTTTGGTCAAAATAGGTTACAAACCATTAGGGACGTTACCCTAAATATCTAGTCCAGCTGTCAGCTATACATTGGCAGCATTTGAGCAACCAATGAATGTATAATGGTGAAACTAAGCTCTGGGCATGAACTGATTTTTGTCAGAGAAATTGACAAGCATATAATCAATAGCAGTGATCATAAATAAGGTATTGATCAAAATGTATTCAACTTATGAATCTCATTGTGTTCAAGAAATATACCAGACTACGTGTAAAAAGTATACCACATTGTGTTCAAGAAATGGATGAAATGTATGTGTGATAGAATCACCATGTTCTTGTTGAGGAAGCCAGAATAGTGTTCAAGATATGGATCAAACTGTTTAAGACTATTGATCAGAGCCGCTCAGAAAGCAGTGCTCAGAATGAACTCAGATGCTGAGAGCAAATCCTTGGATACTTGAACCTCTCTCAGAAGATGAAAAGAATGGCAATTATGAATGTAAAAATAGCTTATCTCCAATACAAATGTCAAGTAGCTATATCTATCCCTCAAAGCCAGATTACTTGTCTGCACATCTGCATGCATTTTATTGAAATAATAGAAGCCTTTAGATGTGTTAGGGCTAGTCTCTATGGCATGTTGCAGTTTTCCTCTATATTGCATGATTTGCCCCTTGAATATCAAAATGCCCTCGTAAAGTTCATAGAATGTGCACCAGTCTTCACCACTTTTGGCACTTCAGAGTTTGCATTCCTCAAGGTAAACCTAAAAATCCCGCTAAAAACGTACACATCTTTTCTCAAATTTATGACAAGGGAGAAATGTCAATCCTTGACTCACTTGACTCGCAAGAGAGCACTGGTGAAAAAGCTGTGATTAAATTAGTGTAAATTTAGTGAATGGGTTTTGTTCATAAAAACAGTATCAAGCAACGAAAGCAAAGATGGACATGATTTTCCATTATGCTGAATTTATTCCATAGGGCCTTCATCTGTTGGTTTGGGGCATGTGACAAATTGAAAGAGAAAGATTAAATATGTTCTGTATATCCCTGGAGAGGCAGGGGTAGGCCAGGGGCCAAGTCTGCAGAGGATATAGGTTTCATGTGCAGAAAGAGAGAAAGACAAGGGAGAAAAAGAGGAGAGCCAGATGGTGGGGTAATATGAAAAACTTGGGGCAAAAAATTGGAAAAATAGGAGAATGAAGGCCAATATTTTTTGTTGTTGGATAGGCAGGTTTATGTATACCAGGCTTTGCAACTGTGGTGCATGTACAATACTTATATAGCTTCATCAAACAGTTTCAAGTTGGCCTCAGGAACAAAAAAGTGAAAAGGGTTCAGTAACTAAGATGCATTCATGTTGTATTGTGTTCTCAAATCAGTGCACTGGAGTTATGACATCGGCTGCAGAATTTAAGACCAAGAAAGTTTGAAATTTATTGGGGAGTTGTAAAAAATGCAAATTAAGGGGCTCTCTTGGAGGCTAAATGCATTCCATAAACATGTTATGTCTCAAAATAAAGGGCACAGTGAGATGATGCATATGGCGTTTAAACATCAAAGCACAGTTAAATTATAAACCCACAGCTGAGTATAGAAATGTTGGAAGAAAGATGCTTCTGCATCTGTTGTGTTATGTCACTTTATAACTCAGTGAATAAGTTTTTGTGTGGCAAGACAGGTTGTCTCTTGGAGATGAAACATTTTCATGAGTTCAAGATTTTTGTTGTAGTACATAAATAATCCAGAATTATTTCCATTCAGATGCTGGTGCATTAACGCAAATTAAGGAAAGTTATATGAATTTTTAGAATGAGTTATGGTTTAGGGTGACATTGTAAGCACAAAGTAAAATTACTGTTAAGATAATGTTAACTTTACGATTGCAAATTCACCACACAGTTTTCATTGACTTTACTCTTGGATAACACCCATTTTGTTAATTTTCCAGCCTTTATGGTATATTTGTCCTGAAATCACAAATTTGTGAATGTTAATTACCTTAAGAAGCGTTACAGCAGCATAAACTCACTAGCAAAGTTTACGATATGATATAACAATGATTTGCATGAGTGACAGTAATGTAGTATTGCTCGTCTAATTTTTAAAGAAAACCATAATGAAAAGGTTCTACAGCTTTCACAAATTCACTTGTAAATTTCTGGGCATCATTTCAAGAATAAATTTATGATGAATATTGTTCTGTGTGATGTTTTCATGTGGTTCACCTTTGTGCATGCAGTTGTCCGCTGTATTGTGTTGCTGAGAATTATGAACATGAGGTAAGACGAATCTGTTGAAAAGAGAACAAACTTCTTTAAAATCTGCTTTATATCATGTGCGGCACTAGTGGACTGATGCGGGTGGGTTGACTGGGTATGACATTGGTAGTGTTTACAGTTCCCAAGGATGGATGGTCAGCTCAGAGATCTTCACAAACCCATAAATAATTCCCTAGATGGAGAACATCAGACTTCAGAGACAAGTTTTGCGAAACCCCATTGAAGGGATTCATTGTGGTGATCCCTTCTTTTTTTATTCTTGATTTTTTTTTCTCACTTATTATTCATCATGATTAACATAAAGCTGATGAAGCTTTGCAGGTACATGTAGACCCATTCAGAATGACTAAAGTTCTAGGGAGAGTAAGTAAATACACTTGCAATGACTGTGCCAATTCACTGTATGAACGCTATCAACGCTCACTGCAGGCATATCTTATGCAAGATTATTCTCCCCTGATAAGGTGAGTAACTCATACATGGACAAGTTCACACAACATGATCCAGTGAGTTGCACACCTGCTTTTTTTTTTTTTTTAATGCTTCTATTACCATCGCCCTTCATACGCACAGAGCAACAGACAAATTTTGACTCGTGTTGGTTCCCATATCGTAAACCCAAAAACGTGTATCGCATGTCGTTCCTCTGTCATTAGCCTTAAAAAAAAAAAAAGGTTGAAATAATTGAACGATGCAAAGTACGACGGCTGGAGTAAGTCTTCTGCAATAGAAATAACAAAAAATGTAAACCGGAAGTAAGCGGGCCTTTCAAAAACCTTTGTTTTTTTTTGGCAAATAAGTCGCTTTGTACCTTTCCAAACGGAGCAAAAGTAAACCCATAAATACCTGGCTGACTCGAATGGAATTCTGGTAAGTATCTTTATATGTCTCTTTCAGTCTAAGCAGAAAAAGAGCATACGAAAGATGATAGTAAAATTGTCATTTCAAGTCTGAACTTGCGTGTTTTTACCTGTGACAGTCATAGTCACTAGATAGGCTATTGATTGTCATTCATTCATTCATTGTCAAGATCTCGCAATGAAATGACAGTAACAAGGGACACTTTAAGCCACTGCATCCACATAGAAAAAATGCACCAATTCAATAACTAGTCGAATACTAAATGAACTGTATCACGTTCATCAATGCTGTCCCAGGAGAGAGTTCAGAGAGAGCCCATTTATTAATTAAATTTCAACCAGCCTGCCTTGGCTTGGTCTTGGAAGACAGTCTGCATAGTGCAGGATGAATTTAACTTTGTAGAGAAACTTATGCAACTGATGACCAAACTCTGAACGAAGAGTCCTCTAAGGCTTCTTGCATGATGTTCAAGCTGTTTACTTTGACCATGGCATGTAAGATTTGAGAATGAGAGGTAACAGAACTACCATTTAGCTGATTTCCAAACTGAAAAGCAGCTCTGGAAATGACTGGGAGATAAAAAGCTGAGTAGTATCAAGAATCTCATGAGAGAGATGTCTCTTTTACACAGTGCATGTAATGCCATGTATTGTCAATTTGAAATTTTTCTTTAACAGTCTAGAATTGAAATGTCTAGTTTGAAATGTCCAGTCAGTAGACAGCAGTCAGTAGAGAAATGAAAGAAGCCACAAAGGCAGCGTGTTGCTACCATTCCATCCTCAGTCCAGTTTATTCATCTAGGCATTGTGTGTAGCCTTTAACATACATAATTTGATACCTGCAGCATGCTATGGAGGTGACAAAGTGCATGAGAGAAGTCCTAAGGGCCGCCCATCAGTTTCGTAACAACCATGCACAGCTGGCATATTTGCTGGGACAGTTGGAGGTAAGTTTTATAGTGGAGCTCCTGTTAAATAATTTGTTGTAATGAAACTTTTCTTGGAATATATTATATTCATATTAACTTCTACTGGCAGATTCAGTTCTTTAAGAATTTGATATATGTTCCTGCTGTGAAAATTTCAGGCATGAAGAGTGGTTTAGTATGGGATGCATTCAGCATTACACTACTAATTGCACATATATAAATTTGGAAATGTACAAACTCTTGGAAGCATGAAGAAAGGAAAGTTATGGAGACATGATAAGCTCATTTTAGTTTGGAAAATTGATCTCTAATTTGTAAATAATTTCTTTCTTCTCTTCACCTTCTAATTCTGTTCTTGTAAAGGATAGGAATCGTTGCCATCAGTGTCAGTGTATTATATTATGAAATCATTGAATGATGTGATCAGAGTAATAAATATTTCTAAATTTTGCCCAAGATTACACATATTTAACACCCTGATTGCAAAACCTTTGTGTATGGATTGACAGCACACTGTATGGATTTTGAACACACTGTTCACCATACATTTAGACATCCATAATCATGTTTGTCCCATTGAATTACAGACTCTACAGACTGTCACAGCAAAAACCAGCTACATCCGACAATTACAGTCAAATGAGCAAGTGGAGCTGGTGGAGTGTCTCACTTTTTTAGTGGACATTGTCAGAGAGGAGCAAGGACAGCCAGATCTGGTGCAGCGTGCAGTCAGTGTATTACTCAATTTGTGTAAGTAATGTATTGTATTGTTTTGAAGGGTACCATTACTACTTTTAGTGTCCAGGATATTGAAAGAGCAGAGAGTGTTTGCATCTATGCTTCATATGCTGTGTCTGATAAGAAGAATACTCTTTAATACCTAGCATGTTGATGTAATCATAATGCGATCAGAGTCCTTACAGTAAAATATTTGGTTCAGCAAATTAGCACAACAAGCTGTCTCTTCCTTGGTGTTTTAGTGATTCTCTGTCATGTAATTCTTGTAATTCTCTGGTCATTGTGACTCACCACTTATGGAGAGGTTTTGTTTCAATCCTTATGCAGCACATGATGAAGGTGTGAGGAATTTGCTGTTTGAAACACTCAGCTTGTGTGGCCCATTGGTCACACTTGTTATAACTTACAGTGAGACTACAGACAAGGAACTAACACTTTCACAAGTAAGTAACACAGGAAGGAGCTTGGAAGGTGAATTCAGTATTCTGAAGAATTATGCCTTCTCTTTGCATTTCTCATTAAGACTAAGCCATTCTCATGATATACACACAGAAAAGTATCTATATTCTTAATTCTATACTCATCCCACTTCTTTCGACTGGGCAAATAGGGAGTGCGTTGTGTGGACATTATGGTTTTGGGATGTTTTAAAATGTTTCATCACTTTTCAAACCCATGCATCCTTTTCTGCAGTCACTGCAGCTGCTACAGAGGATCACATATGGTCACCGCATTGATTATCACCAGGGCAATGTGGAGGATCTTCTCAAGTTTCTAATACCTCATGTGTAAGTATACTTGACAGGAATAAGTAGTCTCAACAATTACAGAGCGACCGTACACTTTCTTTAATAGAAATAAGAAATTGCAAACCATAATTGATTGATAAAACACGTATTTGGAGGTTTACAATGAATGTTAACTAAAGTTAGGGTCAGGTCATATTAGAATATTACAAGTTTAGTCATGATTTTATTTCAAAGAGGCTAAACAACAAACAACAATCTTTTAGATACATTTTTGTCCTCAGTCTTGACAAAACAGAGTCCTTGCTGTCCCCTGTCTTAGGCACATTAGCGAATCTGTGTCGCAACAACTTACTGGTGCAAGCTGCAATCAGAAACAAGGTAAGAATGTGTATGAATAGCAATCTGTAATACTAATATAAATACTGTTGTGTACTGTGTAAAAACTGCAAACATTTCTTTCTCCAGTTTCTGCTATGTGATTTGAAATTCTGTTTAATGCCAACATTATTCATGCTAGTGCCCCCCACCCCCAAAACTTGCATTTTCAATATTCTGTCCCCATGTTTCCACTTTGGCCTTGTATTACTGCAAGACAGCAGTATGCTGGACACTGTATTCATCCGACATGTTAGTGTAATCTTTTCATGATAAGATTAAAGGGCAAGTTTTCTAGACTCGACATTTAACCAAAGCTCATAATCTAGTATGATGCTGATGTTATTTCCTCTTCCAGTGGCAGTCAGAATTAAAGAAATTGCTGAGGACTCTATGTGAATTCTTCGACAACCAAAATCAGCTGTTGGTCATCTTCTCATTGAGTGTGTTTACAAGTCTTTGCCTTAATGAAAGCGAGGGACAGAGGGTAGGCTCAGGTCTTTTTGTGACATGGTTATGTTTGTTTTAGGCATTTTAAGAATACAAGGTGTATTATGATTTCTCAGAACAGTGAGGTGGCTTTGAAAGTGGGCCTTCTGTCAGTCTGTTTCACTATAAAAGCTTTCAGAATTGAGACACGTCTTGCACCATCACTGGTTTCTGAGGAAAATGATATTCTGCGAATATAAATATTTCAGTTCTCTGAATTGTTTTGAGCAGAAAACTCCTTTCTGCAGACCAAAAAATGGTGTTAACTATGCATGTGATGAAATGCTTTCAAATATAAAATGTTATTTCATCACTTTTTGAAACTATGTTTCATAGAATGAAGCACAACCTACAAACTCATATACCACATGACTTAAAAAGAAGCGTACAGTTTAACAGGTTCACATTGATGTGGAACTTCAATAGTCATTTGGTACATGGAAAATCAGATGAAATTATCATAAATTTCATTTCTCAAGTTCCCTTAAAAATATCACTTTAGTCTTTCAGTGGAACAGATTGCTGTCACTGCTTTTCAGCAAAGTCTACAAGCACAAAAATTATATGAAACTGTTATCATAGAGAAAGAAAATGATATATTTTGTACGCTGTTTCAGGTATTTTTTGAAGGCAGCAATGTGGAGCAGACTTTACAAACAATTTTTAGTATCATCAAGAACAGTTTCAAGTCAGTGGCCTGGAAGTATGCCACGGATCTTCTCATGGACCTGCTCAGACATCCACAGATGCAGACATGTATCAGAAAGTAAGTCAGTATTGTTTGGATACATGTTGGAACTGGTTTCGGTGAAATGCATTTCCATTTTTATTTATCACTCTTTATCAGGGAAAGAAATACATCTATGAACTCACGACTGATATTACCAGACTGTTTTTATTAATCACTTACTCTTTTTTTGTTATTTGGTGGAAGATTTTTGTCATTATTGTCTTACTGATATAATTAGGAGTGATTATGGATGTGTTGTTCACTTCCATTTTAGCATTTTGGGTAGAGCAGAAGTCAATATACTGGAGTTCAGCAATGGAGAAGGCATAGCCACATCATCAAGTAAACAGTTTAAGAGTGAGAGTATGCTGTGGAGTAGATTGTTTTGAGTTTTTCTGTAATTTTCAGAAAATTTGACGTGCAAATTTATTTGTCTACTTCATGTTCTTAAGATTATTTCACAGTACACTAAGAGAGGATTAATATATGTCTCACCAGTCTGAAGCGAGAGTAACATACCTACACCTACAGATACAGTCCCTCTTGATATGATTTTGCTTTTAAGTGTTTCCGTGGTGCAAGAATGTTAACTTACTAAACTGACTGAAAGACCAGTCCAGGATTACCAAGCTATGGGCTTTTTGACTGATCCTACCAATCAGCTTTGAGCCTGGATAAGCCTTCCCACTTATAAGTTCCTGATTTATGAGACGGGCTCATTTCTTTCTCTTGAAAGAGAAATGCATATGAAACTGGTCCCATGCATTATATAGACAGAAAGTGTAAAGAAAGGTTTTGTACATTAAGGATATGTAAGCCATGATGTCTGAAGAAAATAATCAGATGATTCATTTTCTATCTGCACAACCTGTGTTTTGTCTTTCCCCAGATACCGTCATCTCCCCAAATGTATGAATGATATTTTGTCTCTGCTGGCAGCAGGTTCGGAGGATGCTGTAGCTGGGGTAAGCCAGGCTCGTCATGTAATCTTTAAATGTACACATAATTATAATGGAAGGAATGTTCTTATGTCACACAATGTGTAGTTTTTGACTCATCCAATGATATAATGCAAATCAGTATCAGGAACAGTCAGTTTTATCCAACTTAAGCATTTTCCATGTGATTTCATAGAATTATTGTCTTAAGTGTGACCATACAACTGTAGGTAACTTAACAGATAATCAGCAATTCCTTTAATAGGAAATACCTTAAATTCAAATTGTATGATGTGTTACAGCAATTACTCAAAAAAGAATGTCCATTAAACTTTCAGAGAGATTTCGTTTTGTTTGTGTCTGAGCTTGAGGAGAGAGTAAACTGGGGAGTAAAATCTGTGTTTGAATTACTTGGTAATGAAGAATCATCAGATAATCTCTTGTTGGGATGATCCACCCCAAACCAACTGGCTCTTTTAATTTGCACAAAGCGCCAGATTCTCACTGGAATGAGATTTGTGTCTTTGCTATTTGATATCTGCTCTAGGGCACCTCACAGAAATTGCTTCATTACAGTGGAAATCTGCAGCAGTGATTGTGGGGGAAAGGGGTGTAGAAAATGCTTACGTTTATTTAGGTATGTAGAAAATGGGTGAGTTGCACCCAACAGTCCTAAAGCTTGTCTGGTGCATCCTCTTACTGCTAAGTGATCCTTTGAGATCTTTGATTACTGAATACTTAAAGTATGCTCACACTTTACACTTTATGGTCAGAGCTCATCACTTTCATATTCTATTTCTCAACAGACATTTGAACTTCTGCTCAGTTTGTGTACCATCCCCTCTGTACGAATAAGCGTCAACTCCAGATTGTTCACAAGTCTTTCTCAAATGTCCATGAATGTAATGCTGGAAGCTACACAACAACCTCTGAGTCCTGACAAAGATCCACTGTTAAGCTGTCTACACTGGGCAGCTCAAGATGTGACCCTTAGGAATCAGGCTGCTTGTTTAGCATTAGATTTCCTGACAGATTCTTGTCAGGTAAATTTTGTAGTATATGTACGTAAAATACAGAAACATAGGCAGTGACCTACCATTTTTCTGAGATTTGATGTGACACTACATTGTTATATCATAGGCAGTTCGTCTATCTCAATTGAGAAGTTTTTCAAGAAAAAGAAAACACTGTATTTAACAATTCAAGAAAATAATGCCGGTCTTTAGCTTTAGTGCTATGATTTTTACCATGACATTTGATGGATATACAGTATTGGGTGTAACAAGCACAGTATGACAGTATGGCAGAAGTCACAAGTTGGAAGCAAATTTCATATTCTCTTTATTCTCACTTATGCCCAAGTTACTGCGACATAATGGCAAGTCCATGATCATCATGCCTAACTTCAGTAAATTTGATGAAGGGTTGCCTGCTTGTAGCTTTCTTTTTACTCACGGGATATCTTGGAGATTTTATCCGAATTCTGTGATTATGTTTAATAAAGATTACAACTTGATTAAGTCTTTTATGTCAGTCAGATAAAATTCAAAGCTTATGTTCATGCCTTTAGCACTTCACTGAACCACTACTTTCACTGAAGTAAGAGTCTTAGCAAAATATCATTTTTCACCCTGGTATGTATCCTCAGAGAGTAATTCAGTTTGCTTATATGTAATTTCTCATACAAAATTTAGGACTGTCTCTGTGGCCCTGACAGTACCTATTCAGTGCATCTGCTGACTCCAGTATTTACAGATTTATTGTCACGACCTGAACAGACCAATTCTCCAGAAAAGACTGTGAGAATTGTAAGGCTTCTCTCAGGTAGGTTCTTGGAGACATCATAAATACTGTAAAGTAGCGAGGTTTACTGACAGTATGAGCACAGTAGAAGTCAGTTATATCGAAATCAGTAGGATGTGACAAGTCACTTTGGATTAATTTCTTTCATATGGGATAAGTGATCAGTGTTATGATGTAGAGTTTTAAAGTGCACCCTTGAAATTATACTGGTGCTGAGAAAAAAAAACCCAAAGGTACTCACACCCTTTAAAATTTTAATAACATTAAATGGATAATATTATTGGATGGAAAATTATGGTGACAAAAAAAGGATGGGGAAGGTGTGATTTTCAAGGTCGATAGAGGAGCAAAGTTACCTAATTTAAAGGTGCACCAGTGGCTGACTCTTGATAGCTGCAAAAATGGAAGAACGCATTTAAAAAACATTGCATCAGCAATGTAATGGGATACAGATACACTTTCATCTCTCCTCAGTCATACTTAAAATTGCATGAATAAGTGGCAATATCTATTTCTTTCTCATAGCCATCCTCTGCAAAAGGAAACATGCAGGTATACTGCTACCTATGATTTAAAAAACACTCATTAATAGTTATACTTGTGATTGTTGCCAGATTGTCTGGGACTGCCTCTTCAAAGTAGGTCATACCAAGCAAGTATGGGATGACTAAATACTATGTTTTATAAAACCCTGACAGTTCATTATTTCGTGACATGATGTGCTAAAGCATGTTTATCTCAGTGTATCTTTTAGTATAGCTGATAACATGACATTAACACAATTGCTGATTTGCCCTCTTGTTGTATTAGGCCTTGAAACTCATAACTGATGTTTCTTGTCATTTTATCCCGTGCTTCCAGTTCTTTGCAAAGACAGACATGGGCGGGAGTTGCTTGGTCAACATTTGAAGACAGACACAATAGCCAACCTTGTAGATAAGCTGCTGTCTCAAAGTTACATCTCTTATGCTGCTGCCACTTCTACACTTCATGGAAGTGGAGATGCAAGGTTAGTAAGAAGACACAATGATTCTAAGGAAGGTCTTTCTTGTGGTGGCGGTCCCAGATTTTGAGGCAACTGGTCAGTCAAGAATGCAAGCAAAGATAAGAAAAAAAATGATAAAGTCTGCATCATAATGGATAATTTATAGTGTCATATAATGTAATACATTTCATTCATATAAAACATTTATCACAAATAATACTGCTACATCATCTTGTAAACCAAGTCTATCACAAAGTCATTGTAAATCACTGCAGTGTGGCCTCCAGTTCATGGAAGACTGCACCGTCCTATAGACCATATCAAATCATGCAATACCCTATTATTCCAATAAAACAGTCTTTCAAGTGTCTGTCATAATGATAAAACGCCTTTGCTGGCCCCAGACAACCCACAGGGTTACATTATCCAAAGTCCGAATTGTTACAACCACTGTGCACGTGGCGGCCATAAGCTTACATCCAGTACGTTCTTGCCACATGGCCAAGCTGTCTAGCCAGTGCTCTGTGGACGGGTGATAGCATGTCGGTAGGAATGTTTTAATTCCTCTGTGAACAGTAGATATGCCAAACGAAATCATGCTGAGACAATAAAAGTGCAGAATACTTTTTCTGGCTTACACTATCAAACTTTACATTTGAATTTGGAACACCAGAACTTTAATTAAAAGCTGAATAATACATTGTCAGGTAGAGGTGTCTGTGGCTGCTGCAATGTAAGTGACATCAGCGTTTTTGCCACAGGCTTCGGCTGATCGGGGAAGGGGAATAATTCTGGATGCAAGGGCCAAACCCGGTAACTCAAGCTCTCCTTATTGCATCATATTACATATGTGCACGGTAACAGTTGGATGGGAAAATGAGAGAAAAGTGTTTTCTCAGGGACACCACAATGTAAATCACCTCACTCAAAAGTTTAACCTATAGACCTCAGCCTTGACAGTCTTTAGTTTCAGAGAACCACTCACGAGCCACACAGCCACACTGGGAAGATGGAATTTAAATGGATTGAACACTGGGGATTAAATATTTCTGGATGAAACTATTAGATAATTGTTTGTATTTGACACATTTGCATGATATTGTTATTGCTCTGTTTTCAGGGAAGGAGGCTCCCAATGTGTGTTGATGGTGCTAGATCTGGCCAGGAAACTGAAAAAGTGTGTGGCTGGTCTGGCAGAGTATTTGTCCAACATTTTGAAGGTATCAATTCTTTTGTCAGATTGCTTCTGTGATCAGCTAAACTGCTCCAGATTCCATGATTAGCCAGGCCTCTCAAGTCTTTCTATGAAATCTCCCCTCCATCTCTTGGTCATAACCAATTACTCTGTGTGTTATAAATTTGAAGCTTGTCACAAATTCTGCAACTAAGAAGATGGAAAGCAACAGAGCCAAAGTGCTTTTGAAGATGGCCTAAGGGAAGGACATTAGTTACTGTTTCTTGCTTATGAGGGACATTACTATTGAGAGACTTTTATTTGATAAGGCAGTTTAGCATGTGAATGAGTCTGTGTAGGGGGATGGAATGAACACTTGCTATCTCTATGACTTCTCTATAAATTAGCAGTGTGTCAGAGGGTGACAGAAAGAAAATAAAAAAATTCAAGCATTCAGGAAGTAACAGATGTCTCAGGATTAGGAGCAGTTTTTGGTCACAGAGGGTTTATTTTGCCACAGAGCATGGCCTGAGTTGACAAAACCTATGCAGATTTTATCTAAATTAAAGAGTATCTGGCTGGGTCCCATATAGTGCAGTATTTTCTCCAGATTATATGAAATGGGGGAAACATTACCCTTTTGTCATAAATTTGAGGGGGAACTTGTAGAAGGATTTCAGGCTTTTCTCAAGTGATGCAAAGTTTGGAGCGCAGGAAAGAATGGAAAATTGGCAAATGTTTGAAGTATTTTTAGAGGGAAGAGGGGATTTGAAATTTAAGGTGCAAGTCATACAATTGGGCAGCCTGGAGTGGAATGAATTTTGTATTTTCTTCTACATTATTTTTTTTTTTTGTCTTTCAGCAACATAGAATTTTTTGTTGTTGTTCTTTTCTCCTAGCAGTTTAATTAAAACTGCTGTATTATTTCTCAGGAACCCAGAGTGATGGACTTCTTGGCACTGGGATTAACATCAGTCAATCAAGAACAAGTGGAATTAGCATTACGTCTTCTGTGCTTTACTTTTGGTATAGAGGATGCCCATCCAGATGTGGTGTAAGTGAATGAAATACCAAAGTGCATTTATGTGGAAGACATGAATTGTGTTGCTGGTTGATCTTAACTTTTAGTTGGATCAAAGCTTTCATGCTTAGTGATATAATAAACACCTCCAGAATTCTGGACATAAGGCTTTGTTATCTCAGTTCTTGATTACCCAAAAGACTAGATTAGAAATGTTTGTCTGGTGCTCATCTGCATAAAAAAAAATGAGGAAATATTTCTCTTCATCTAGTTTTATCCCAGCATCCTGTAAAACTGGCTCACACAGCAGTGTTCCTACAGTAAATTTTGTTATGTCTTTTGTGGCACTAGTCAGCAGTGCAGATACTACATACAAGCAGTATGTCAAGTAAAGAAGGGAATCTTTTAATCTTGTTGTTACTGCCATAGTTTTTCTAGAGGCAGCTAAAGAAAATGTACTGTGACAGAGTTAAAAACTCTCATTTGAAGCATGAAGGGCCAATGCACGACGCAATATTCAAATCAGATGGCTTGCCTGAAATTTTGTCTCAAGTGCAAAGTATGTGTTCAACAGTCATTGCAGTCAGCTTATGCAAAGTATTGGACACCCTTGAAATGGGTTGTGGAATGCTTTTCGTGGTCATATATATAATTATTAGACACATTAGTTTTTGGCTCAAGAAGTGTTTCTTCGTTGGAGGCATTATACAATATTCACAATCTTTTCAGCTTGTGTGGCTCCATAGCTTGCCTGAACAAACAGAAGCAATCACCAAAAAGACAAAGAGTAGACTCAGATTCATCAATTCAAAATGCCAGCCGGGTGGAGAAGGTTTTGGAGAACAAAGAAAATAGGCCACATCCCTTGCTTTCAAGCACACCAGTCACTCAGGTGGAGCAAAGAGGGAAGACAGGGTTTGACAAGTTCAACAAAGATGACACACCGGTAGAAAATTTAATAGAAAGAATGGAAGACATAATGGGGGTAATTAGTTGATTTCTTTTTTATATTCTATAATTGTTAATGCTGTTTGCCTTAGAAAACGGATACTTCAGTGGCTGGGCAACGTCAGTCTTTTTCTTTGCTCAAGCTGTGAAATGCATGAGTTTTGGATTCAGAACAAACCTCCATCTCAGGGGCGTATTTCATATTCTAGTGGCTGTGGCAAGTTGCGGTAAATATCTTGAAAACTGATGCAGATGTCCTTGCTTGTCCTGAATTTCTCTTTGCAAGAAATTATAGAAGTTAAGCAGTAATCAAGGATGCAAGGAGAATCTCAGACTTTAAGTGAATCTTCCGTGATGTCATTGCAAACTTTGGTCCTGCACACTATATTTCTTAGTAAAATTTATTGCATTAGTGGGAATTCTGAGCTTCAGAAAGTTTACATCTTGAAGTCCTATGATAATTAGTAAGAGTTTGGAGTAATGGAAGACAGTTTATTGTTGAAGTTTGAGTAGTCTGCTTTATTTTGACTGGTCTAACTGCCACATTCTCATGTGATTCTTCTTTCTTCATGTTCAGACCAAAGATTCTAAGGCGGCTGAGGTGATTGAAGTGTTTGAGCACCAAATCAAAAGTCTGCAGGTTAGTTGTTTCCTTAAAGTCTGCATTCGAATGATGGCTAGTTTGCATTTGTAGATTGGCAATTTAAAAAAATTGATTGGTATATTACACTGCATGTAGCATGTTAGTGTCCAGGGTTGGGCAAGTTCACCCAAAAAATCAGATCAGATCAAGATCAGATCATTATGGGAAAAATGCCCTTAGATCCAGGTTAGCTCAGTTCACGGAAAATTGTGTATTTTTCAGATCAGCTCAGTTCACATTGGTTTTTGCTCAGATCAGCTCAAGATCAGATCAGTTCATCGGAGCAGAAACTTACTTCATGATAAGAGGATAAGCACTTAGCAGCAGGTGACAACCAGCAGGCAGCAAATCTACAATGCACATATGAGTCATTGCCAAATAAGGAAAGTGAAAATCTATCACACTCTTCGCATTATTCAGCGTTTCTGCACCTCCCCAGAACTCCTTATCTACTTAAAATTGTATATGTCTCAAAGAAGCAAAGTTGTAGAACAGGTCACAGACTAGCTAGAAATGAAATACTATTAATACTGCACAATGCTCTGCAGAGTTATTGCCCTTGTTTAAACAAACTAATACTGATTAAATCATTGGATGAATTCCACAGCAATAAGTCTTATTAGCTACTGAATTCAATACTTTATGTAGAAGCAAAGTTGTAGAACAGATCACAAATTGCCCAGAAACAAAGTTTGAGACCATTTGTCACTAGTTTTAAAGAGTTACTGCCCTTGTCTAATAGGTATTTTATTTGGAAATAATCCTCTTTTTTTCATATTTCGGAATATTCTTATTGGATTTCTCCCCCAAAATTCATATCGTACATTATCTTTACATTACTTATTATTAAATCTTATGTATTCGCATGGTATGTATTTTCAAAACATAAAACTGACGTAAGTACTTAACTAAGTATACTAAAAAGGGACAGGAAACTAGAATTTTTCGCCACGATGGCTTAAACTAAGGTAACTGTCGATGTAAAACATGAAATACTAGGTCTCGACCGACGTGCAGAAACGTTTTCGCTCTTTTTCAGGACTTTTGAAACAAATCCAACATATCCCAGCTGAGTTTACGACTCTTAAAATTTGTGCGACTTTTGACATGAAATTTGTCATACGAGTTAAATAAAACTGAGAGCATTAAAAAATATCATATACAAAAAAATTAGCAGCAAAATTTGTCACACACTATTAATTATTATCACTCCTTTCTCCTGCGCGTGAATGTATTATAATCATTTGCATTGTGCAATTTAACAGTACAGTGGAATTCTAAATGGTATACCCTCATTTGTGATAGATTTCAGGAGAGAATTTTACAGCGTATTTACATATTCAAATGCAAATTTCTTCCACAACATGTCAGTCAAGAGGTAATATCCGTACCCTGTACAAAAGTTGAACCATTTTCCAATACAAAAGCATTGTCCTTTTGTGTAACTGTGTAACAGAGTGATTATGGTGGAAATTTTTGTCTGATGAGTGGCTGTTTTTTTCCCTATTTGGCAATGACTCATATATTAATATAACAAAGCCCAAATCAGCGTTTAAATATGGTACCAGTTTCCCCAACCCCCACCCCCATCCCGCCCCAAAGGATGCCGATTGAACCGGCGGACCATCTATTACGTGGACCAGACTGTCCAGACATACAAAACTGTAGCCTACTAATGTACATGACCAAGCCGAACAATGAGCATCTGACCATCATCTGGCGTCATCAAAAGAATAGTCGCGCGCCGCAATCCAACGCTACAGACAGCCTGGCGCCGCCGCTGGATACCGGGCACCGGGTGGGTTGGTAGTGGCGATAAAGGTGCAGTCGATGAAAGAATACAAAACGTGCGTTCTGTTGCCTATCTAAATACTTAAAACATATTCAGTACATTAGTCTTTCAAAGCGATGAAGATAAAGTCTAAGTCTAAACAAGGCGTACATCTGACAAGAAATAACTGCCCATTAACTTAATCATTCCCCAATCCAACTCTGCTAGACTGAGAGAGAGACTGCGGTGGACTGGTAACCTCACGCAAGGTTACATCGATGTGAGTAACAGGCATGGAACTGGTCCGGGAGAAGTTACGGTTTCACACACTAAGGCAAAACGTTGTAATGTCGAAATCTGACCGACGAAGACTATGAGGGGTGGAAAACGCCGCCCTCACCCTTAAAATTGTTTTCTTTTCACTCGCCCCGCTAAAAAAAATCGGTATTCGGTCGGTTCTGATTTTCGAGGTCGATTATGAAGTTGTGAACTGAGCTGATATATAGTTAGAAAACTCCAGATCAGATCAAGATCAGATCAAACAGCCAAAATAGGTATAGTTCAGATCAAGATCAGTTCATCTAAAACAGCTGTTTAGCTCAGATCAAGTTCACGTGAACTGATCTAAGATCACGATCTGAGATCATTTGATCTCAGATCTGCCCAACCCTGTTAGTGTCACACAGTTCGTCAGTATTTGCAGGTAATCCTATCTTATTAAAAAGTGTGTATGGAAAATTTTACTGATTTTCAGAAAACTACTTTCAAGTCTGGATTAAATGAACCTTAAATATTTAGAAATCACAACTGGAGTTACTTTTTTTCCTGCAAGGAAACAAAGCTTCTGTACAATCAGGCCATTGTTGTTCATGTTTCATATAAATGAAAATGGATATTTTCACCTAGGCTATGAATCTTGTCATGTACAGATAAAAGAGGAGCACTTGAACAACCTGCTAGAAGCTAAAACTTTAGCACTGAAACAGGCTGACCGAGTCATTGCCCAGTTGAGGGGTAGAGAAGCTGCTCATTTTACAGAGGTAAGGAAGGAAGCAAGCAGTTTACATTAGGGCATTTCATCCTAATATTCCTAACCAAAGTGTCACATTATTTAGCTCATTTGTTAAATTTTATTTCGATTGTACCCATATGCTATCCTGTACGATCTGGGCATAATCAATAAACTTGTTAAATATTGTGTTTTTTACAGTACCTATAGTTCTCAGTAAATATGGTGAAATTTCAAGTTGCAGGCTGAAGGAGAGGTTGCCCCAAAATGGGGGCAAAAGTCAGTATCTTCTAATATCTATTAACATGAGAATTTTCGACTCCAGTTTCATTAATGATCGATGTTAGTATTGTGACAACATAGAGATCCCACAAGATATTGCCAGCTGATTAGTTGGATGGTTTTTATTATTTCATTTGAAGACAATTATTAACTTAAATTCAAAAATATTTATTTCACATAAGAGTCTGGAAGTGAAAGCAGGGCAGAACTACATTAGGCAGGCTAATCATAAAGATTATTGAATAATTCTTTCATGACTATGTGGTTTGATTTTATATATGTTTATCACATCTCAGTAACTGCCCAAAATTGCTCAGTTTCAGTAGAATTTAATTCACTTCTCTCTTGCATGCTTGCTTTCATAGATGAGGAAACTACAAAATGGACTGAAAGAATCAGAGAGGAAAATTGAGCTTATGGTGTCCCAGATGAATGACATGCGCATGAACACAGAGAAGCTGCAAGAGGAGTTTGAAACACGGTACAAGTTTAACACAGTATGAAATTGCAGAAAGAGAGGCAAACTCTAGAATGTTTTACCTCAGATCTCATAACACATGCATTAATAATCAGGTGATATGAGACTGTCATCATGGAAATTTGTATTCCAAACCCCCCAAAAATTCTTATCTCAGCACTTGCATATTATATTCCAGTGTCTGCAGTCTTATACTGAGTGTCAGTGTTTAACTGGTATATTTAATTATGAGATGTGCATTTTCATATTGTAATCCAGAAAGAAAAATTTTATACTGAATTCCAGTTCTGACAAAAGAGGTTATACTGTATTCTTGAAAGCACAATTTTATATTGATATCCTTCGCGCCTTTTCAATATCTAAATCCACATTTCTCCATTATATTAGTTAAATCCAACTCCAATTGGGCCATTATGTTGAATTCCCAACTTAAACATCATACCCTAGTCTGTGCTCCGATGTGAATAAGTTTCAAAGGAACTGAAACTATATCTTGTATTACCTTGACAGACTGGATGGCAAGAGAGAAGAAATGGAGACCCTTGGCAGAGAGAAAGATGAAGTGACAGAAAAGTAAGTTTCTTTATGAGAATTTGGACAAGAGAATAAGAACAGCTTCTTTTGCTGCTCACAATATATGTATTTATCTTCAGTGATTAATGCCCTAAACCTGCTGTGAAGGATGTTCAAATTTATCTGCACAGGAACCATAATTTGGCAACCACTGCGCTCCGGGAATTTGTCTACAGAATAATTAAAGATGGCAACCAGTTTTAGAACATTCATAAAGTTTCTTGTAAAGGTATAAAGCCTCCCAAATATTAGGATTTGTCTAATTTTCTAGAACTTTTTATTGTTGTTGTTAGAAAGTAGAGAAGATACCTATGGCACATACTGTTTCCACCATCATTACTTACTGTTCTCATAAGGGCTATTGCCTAAGTTTAAAGTTACTGATCATTAAAACCAGTCCCTGTGATGCATCACACTGCACTGTGGTGCGCTATGGTGTGTTGCACAGACCATATATTTATTCATTTTTCCTCGACTCTTCAGATGTGCTGAGCTTGAGGGCAAAGTGAACAGCTGTAAGCAAGAGAACAAGACACTCTCCAGTATGATGGATGCATTACAAGAGGCCCATGAGACACTCAAGGAACAGTATAACATGTGAGCCTCTTAATACTTCATCCAAATCTTGTTTTCACTGTGTGTGTTAAATAGAGTCTTGAATTCTAAGGGACCAGTCCATAATTTCAAGATTGTGAGGTCTTCAAGGTCATTAATATAATCCAATACAAGATAAGGCCTAACTGTTTGTTAATTTTTGTTATGAATCAGGATGTCTGGGAGTGGAACATGAGGAAGAGTCACTTATTTTTTGGTTCTTTAGTCTTTACAGCTGTGAAGCTTCAATAGACATTTCATTAGTTAGGTACATCTTTCTTTCTGTGCAGTCGTTAGTATGTCAGACTTCACATAAATTTATGTTAAAGCATGCATGGAAGTTTTTGACATCCTATAATGTCAGGAATTCTGCTAGTATATAATGAAATGGATGTTAGGATGATATAAGAAACATCTGTGTTGTGTATCACAGATCCTGTAACCAGAGCAAACAGCTTGAGGAGGAGAGGAAAACATTGTCGAAGCAACTAAAAGAGAAAGATACCACATTGCAGAGTAAGTAATGACTATGGAGAATGAGTGCCTTACCTCCTTTGATATGATTCCTGCAGCTGTAACAGGATACTCAAAAATTCTCTGGGAATGATTCCCTAAGACTATGCAGAATCACCCTTTTCAACCTCAGACTCTAGGAAGTCGTGTAGAGCAAGCAAGTGTGAACTGTCAAAACATATTTACAGTCCTATTCTCCAGCCCCATTTCTGTCCATATTTTAACAGGAATTGGAAGTTTTAGTGTTTTATGGTGAAAATTTTATAAATGGAAGGAAAGGAAAGGTCCAATATTAGCCTTTTTCTGGTTGATCTTGCAATGGGTACGGTCAAAATGTTCAAAATTTCCTTGAGTGGGTCTTTAAGGATAGGTCATATGTAAATTTTAGTGACATTAATTCATTCTTAAACTCAATTTATGTCAGAAAAGCAGATTTGAGTAAATATGGGTATGGAGGGCACAAATAAAGGAGGACAAAATTTCTGCATGAACGAAATTTGTCAGTTTTCTTTAAATTTCATTTAAATATTGTTAAAAGATTCAGTTCATACAATTGATTCACCCAGATAACATTCAAAACAAAACATAATTATTTGAGATGGTGATGCAAATAAATCACTTGCAAATAAATCCATTTTGTATTTTGCCTCCTTGAGTAATATCAAAAGCATTCTAAGACAAATTAAAAGGCATTACTATGATTTTTCTGTAAAAAAACTAGCATGGGCATCCATTCTTTGAATGGGACATTGAGTGACTAAAATGAGATTGTCAGCTATATGAAGATCCTTCCATTATCACTATGGTGCAGTAGCAGTGGTGAATGGGACGCTACTGCATGACTACATGGTTTGCCCAATGATATGATGCACAGTAGCCTCACACTGCATGGTGTCATAAATAAATGGAATGCAGAATTCAAAATTTTAACCTGATCCATATAAAGGTCCAAAGAGGGGAAGTCACAAAACTTGACCATATCTTATTTAAAGGAAAGTTGCATCGTCCTACAGACCATACTAAATCATACGACATCCTATTACTCCAGTAAAGCAGTCTTTTAAGCATCTGTCATAGTGATTAGATACCTCTGGCAGCTCCAGACAACCCACAGGGTTACATTATCCAAAGGCCAAATTGTTACACCCACTGAGCGTATGGCAGCCATAAGCTTATATCAAATACATTCTAGCCACATGGCCAAGCTGTTTAGCCAGTGCTCTGCGGATGGATGATAGCATGTTGGTATGAATGTTTTAATTCCTCTGTGAACAGTAGATATGTCAAACAAAATCATGCTGAGGCAATAAAAATGCAGAATAGTTTATCTGGCTTACACTATCAAATTTTACATTTGAATCTCCAGAACCATAATTAAAAGCTAAGTAATGCATTGTCAGATAGAGATATCTGTAGCTGCTGGAACTTAAGTGATGTCATCATTTTTGCCACAAGCTGCTGCTGATCAAGGCAGGGGAATAATTCTAGATGCAAGGGCCAAACTGGGTAACTGTAGCTCTCCTAATTGCGTCATATTGTATACGCGCACAGTAATAGAACGATGCTCTTTCTTCGCAAAATTGGCTTAGTGGGCACCATAGATCATTTTCAGAGAGAAAAAGTATTGGAAAATGAAAAATTATTTTTGATGTGCGTTTCCTCCTTTCATGGAATCTTGCACCTTTGATGAGCAGACACTGATGCTAAACCTCCTTTATCAACTTTCATGCAGATTGACGGTTCTGACCTAATTTTATGTACAGCAGTTTCAGGGTTGATCAGGTTCAAAAATGGCGGACCACATCCCCAGTTTATTCTTATAAAACAGATCATGCAGTCTAAAGTCAGCATTGAATAGCTAACCAACGTCATGAGCACAAATATTGCTTGAGTGTGATAGATTTTTGTTTCTATTGTAGAGTTGAGCAGTAACCTTCAGGCTCTGCAGAGCAAATACAAGGAAACAGAGGAAGAAAGGGCCGAGCTGGAAAAGGAGAAAGATAACATGGAAGCTTATGTGGACAAATTGAGACACCAGCTGGGTACAAGTGAAAACTCTTGTCGTCAGCTGCAACAGAGGGTATGCACTTTATTTTGGTTGCAAACATTGGTACCTGCTCTGTCTGCTTGTCACCTGTTTCAGGAACTGAAGCTGATTTTGTTTGTTTAAGCATTCATTACACAGTAGCAGAGAGCAATTAAGAAATGATATGTGGGGATCTGTCACATTTGAAGTGTTCTGTGTGGCTCACTCATGTACTGATTGCAATAAATACAGTGATTCTGGACCACCATGACAAGTTTTTGCTACTTCTATAGCTTTTAAAAGTTCCCACCATGACATTTCCACAGGTCAGTTTGGTTCATTATTTTGCCAATATAATTTACCCTTGATGTTCCAGACAACATCATGTGATCCTGTCATTCACCTGTATATATAAGCTCACGCTTCTTGATATGAATTATAAATTCTTACCCTTTTGTTGGCCATTTGTTTCAGGTGACAATACTGGAGAATGTAAGCCAGGAACAGGAACAGAAACTCCAACAGAAGACACAGCAAGTTAGCGAACTTGAAGCTGAACTGGAAAAACACAACCAGATTGTCTCCTTTATAAATAACATGCAACTCAAGGGGGCTGGGGCTGGTGGGAAGAAATGATTAAAGATATACTATCACATCTATTGTTAAAATTGCAGGTTTTTTTAAAAATGGCTGTTCAGAGTGGAGAGTACGAAACATTGCCTTGATCAAGAATAATCCTTCAAAAGTTGTGAAAAGCACTTTATTAGTGTTTCTAGTTTGTAATATCTACAGAACACGCTTAAACCGTAATCACTGGGCCCACGTATATGATTTCGTCTTAGCGCTATTTTGGTTTAGATGTTCCAGTGCAAACTCAAGGGAAGTAACCACCATCGCGGACTTTCTGAAATTGGTCTCGGCAGGCCAATATGGTGGAGACAGTGGAATTGGGAATTCCGTACTTGCGTTTCACTTTTCGACAGCTTCTTCTCATCAACTTCATCGACAAGTTTTAACTTGAATTCCAATGACTTCAGTGAGTACGTTTGCTTTCTTTTCGACATTTTTCGGCAGTTCAGTGGCCCACGTGTAATCAGTATCAAGGTCAGGAATGAAGAGAGGTTTCATCTGATGAGCGTGAGTGTTATCAATGTTACGAACCTCCCGCGGCCTTTCATCCAGCATTATTTATTTCATCTCGCCCACGTCATGACCAATCGTTCTTGACCAGCTACCTCGCTCCTCTTTTTGATCCCAAGCGAGCGAAGAGAGCTAAGAGATTTGGGGAGGGGGGGGGAGCGTTATTAGACACTAAGCTGTTGCGCCGCAGGGCCCACCCGCTCTCCTTAGACCTACTCCTCACGTGGCTATTTCTTTTCGCCGGACAAAGACAGCGAAAAGTAACAATCTCGGTGTTGATGCAGACCTGATAATGGGATGAGCGGGCTGGCTGAGAGATCGGGGATTTCGATTCAGCCGTGTTACTGCATCTTGCGGTTTCGGTTCACCGCTTCTTCTGTTACTTGCATAAAGAGGGAGAAAAGTCGGGGATTTATTTTTCTTTCGGCTTAGCCGTGGTTTCGGTTCAGCCGTGTTCGATTTAAGTGTGTTCGACTGTATTAATTCTTATTGAAGAGGAATGGAAACACCATAAATCTGATGCATTTAATTTAGTTCAAAACCAGAGCTGAGATGCATCATCCTGTAACATAATAACACATGCAGGCAGTGCTGTTATGCATGCCAGTATGAGCTCTGCATGTTATCCATACGGTTGTGTTTGACAAGTCTCATAGAGTATTTTACAACCCCTTCTGCCAACTTGAGAGATGTTTGTCATCCCTTCATTTATCTCCTCAGATCTGTGACTTTGCAGTCTTTTTTTTTTTCAGTCTTTTCTTTTCTTTTACTATGGAATGATGTAACAAAGTGTGTTCAAGAAAGCTGTCATTTCTGTGAGAGGAATAATATTAAAAGTCTACATTATTGCCTATATGTCATAAATTTAACCTCAGTACTACATTACTAATCATCATATATGCCACACATTCCAGATGATTTTATAAAATCTCTAGCAACTGCAGGTTTTCTCTAAATGTAGATCAAATTCCCTACTTTTTGAGAGGCCCACTGGTAACATGACAGTATGACACTGAAATTTCTCATGAAACACTTGCTCTCTGTCTGTTATACATTAACGCAAGACACTGAAATATGAACTTTCTGATTTGCATCGCAGCTCGGAAGATCATGGCATCAGTTTTGATTATGATATTTATATATATGACTTTGCCTAACATAATTTTTAACAAAATGTTTAGCTTCTGAGGCAGGCCCCAGAATGACAGATTTTTCTGCCTAGGTTTAGGGTTCACTACTGTAATGGTTGAAAATACGGTCATTATGCCTCTTGCAAGATATAGTAAGAAGCTGCACATGATCAGGATACTTGTATTGTTAAGATAACCTGTGCCTTGTAGGTATGAAGATGCCAATGTATTTTTCACTGTTGGCTATATTAGGTTTTACACTTCTCAGTAACTTATCCTGGGGTGCCATTTCAAAATACTTTCCAAATATGTTGTTTAGCTCGTCCTCCAAATTTTTAAACAAAGAAAAATGCACCTGAACCAGTTAGATTTTGAGAACTTGGGCAGTGAAGCAGACAACCTAATATTTTAGGCCTTTTCACTCAGTAAACAGGGTAACCTTACCCA
>JAWQUT010000119.1:1489922-1502602 GCA_033807755.1 Ellobium chinense | reverse complement strand
CCCCCAAATGGCCAATTTTCTGATTTTATAGGGACTATTTAAAATTGCATATTTTATGCCAGGTGCTATTGGCATCTTCATACATGTAATGTCCAAGACGTTGAAGGTACAAAGCTTATCACTGGTTTGCAAAATTGTTGGAGACATAGGAGATGGTGGTTTTGTAGAAACATGTACTTTCTTTGTGTGTTTGTTATTTTTCACATATTACAGTGCGTGAACAAGACTAATGCAGATGTATGTATATTATATTGTGCATTTTTTATGGATGAACACAATAACATTAATGCTGATGTACAAAACTTTTGCCATGTTATTTTCCTTCTTCTTCGATGTGAAAACTTGTGTATTTACTTTTGAGGAGGTTGACTAAGTGGTACACAGAGGTTTGTATGCATTGTTTAATGAATTGTTTAGAGGAAGTGTTAAAGGATATGAACACAGGCTTGTTCAGGGAAATGAAAAGGAGAAATGAATGTAGATTATGTACACCCACTATTATGAGTTAAAGAATTGCACCAAGCATCAACATTCAGTAATTGATGATGTTCGTAGTGTAAGTGTAACTGGATAAAAAAGTTGTTTTTGTGTCAAGAGAGGCTTGTTTTGCTTGTCTTTCAATGTGAAATTCTTTTTTTTTTCTCTTGAGGGATGGAAGGAGAGGAGGGGATTTCACTGTAGAATATAAACTGTCTGAGCATTTTATGGCAGTTGACATCATCAATTTTTAGTATTGAATCTTGAAATATGGTATGGAATGAGCAGTATTTGCAGTGTTTCAAAGATACCCATTTGTCAAGAGCCTGAAGAAAGGATCAAGCCTCGTTTCTGACATAGCCATAAATGTGCTGAGAAGAAACATTAAGAAAGTAACTCAAAGAAATCTTATAAAAATCTTAGGTTTGGCAAAATATAATAATAGTAGGACTGCATTTTTCCTAGGAATATTGCAAGGAGTGTTCTTGATTTCTTAAAAAACTAATGAGTGAATGGTGCACAGGGAAGGGCACTGGGCAAAGAAGAAAAGAGAATGGGCGAAGGTGAAGCCATTATATATCTATCCTTAAATGCAATAAAAGATCCAAACTGCAAAATAACGGTTCATTTGCCTTTTGAATTCCCTGATCCCAACAGTTTACCTCCAGAAATTATCCATAACTACATGCTACCTGTCTGGAAGAACTTGACAGGCACCGTATGGTAGTATTAATTTGTTGCTGGCTTACTTTTTAAGCCCTCTTCTCCTAACTCCAGATATGATGCTATATCATGAAGTTTAAATAAACTGACCATACATTACAGCATTAATGTAACTTGTCCTTATAAATAAAAGACAATGAAAGACTAAACTTTACAAAATGTAATTTTTATTTTCCCATCAAATTTTCAAACAATACATGGATTAAATAAAGCATAAGCATATTTTCAGAGTGAAAGGCAAATGTTTTCATTTTTCTTCATTTATACAGACTCACAAGATGTTCAGTTGTCAGGGTCCACATAAAATATGTATATGACCATAACGATTTTTGCAACATACTGAATGCATTCCAGCTTCTCTTGCATGTTAAGTGTCAACAAGTTTTCCAGAAGTCTCAAGCAAAATGATTACATAATTATGATGGTTTAAGATTTCAGTTTCACAGCATAAATTTTATTTGTTTGTGCTTACAATCACATCTGTAAGCAAACAACAAACTTCTGATTACCAACTGTAAGGTATCAAATACAATATATATTTGACTGTATCTACTTTCTCCCCTCTTCATTGTTTTGTTCGATCATGATTATAAATCCTATTGAAACGTAATGTATTCACAAACTGTTTCTTGAGAACTAAGAATACTACATTGCTTGAGAAAACATATTTTACACAGTTTGTTAAAAATAAAATTCTATGTGAAAACCTGGTTATAATACTCTAGCTATTTCAATCAACTTTTACACGTCTTACAGTGATTAATCCTTTAGCTGTAAGTCTGTATGCCTTATCGTACAATGAAACTTAAGCCACTGTCTGAGCTATTATACACTCGAACATATTTATTATCAAAACACTTAATGTGATAAAACCACAATATAACCAAACATTTTGCAAGTCCCAACACTTTCTTATATGCTTTATTTAAAATACCAAATATAAAATGTGACTAAAATTACTTTGAAAAATATGCTCATGACGAAGCATTACTGAACCATCTCCTTTTTTTCTTCGGAACCCACAGTCTCTCTCACCAGCAATAAATTAAACCCCACAGAAGCAAGCCCCTGACTTGATCAATTCAAGGGTAGGCACTAGCTTGCTTGTCATTTATTACAGTGAACCTCGAATACAACTAGCTTGGATTTAACGAAACCTCCCATTTAACGAGGGAGATGAAAATCCCCGTTTTGTTTCCTTTTTTTGTAATAATAAATGTACCTCTGATCCAACAAATACAAAATTCTAGCAACCTCGGCTCTAACGAGGTCATCCACCTGAAATTAGGCTGTCGCACATCCTTTTCACCCGCAATTAAACTGTCAGCAGCGAGCAACTCCCCAAGATTTACGTAACAATTGCTAACAACTGTATACAACTTACAAGACCGAGTCAACATAAAAGGTTACCAGTAATTGTTGCCTGTGCAAAGGCGCGGAGTAGGGAGGGAGGGAATGGTGGAAAAAGATAGGACCATCTGGGCAACCAGCGGAAGGGAGCAAAAGGGTAATTAAAGCCTTTAAAGTCTCTGCAATGTAAAGACGAGGGGAAGGGAAGGGAATGGACAATGGAACGATGGAAATGTGCTTGGCTGAAGATTGGCGAGGCCAAGCTTTTTGTTTGAACCAAACATTGCACTAGGCGAAATTTTAATCACAGACTCAGACAGAGATGGTGATTGAAACCATTCATTTCTCAACATTTACACTGCTTCAGCAACAAAATTTTTTTTTTTGTAAATAAATCGGTACATGTATTAGCTCACGATGTTGTCACGTCAATGGCATCTGGGAGTCGACAGTAGCAATATTTTTGAAGTGCAAAGTTAAGTACCCTTTTCGCTAAAGGATCTCACTAGAGATAGACCAGTTTTCACATGACTTGCAGAGACCTTGCGTTTAATGAGACCTTGGCTTCAACGAGGCCTGAAAGTTAGTCCCGGTGACCTCGTTAGATCCGAGGTTCACTGTATTAACCACTGGCAGCTTTGATCCTTTGACGAACAATTTTGGTTGCTAAGATATGAAGAAGACTGAGGTGGGTGAAACCCTATTTCCTTGCCAGTTCCAAATCGTGGCTTATATGAAGTATGCTTAAAATGAAATGATCCAGGAGGTTCTGTAATTTTGTATTAAGCATGTTCGAGTATATATTACAGTATAGAGCATCCCATGACTTCCGTATAAAGTGTGTTAAGAGTGAAAATCAAACACAATGCATTAGAGAAGAGGAGGAAGAAAAGAGTGTTAGCCAGTATAGTATTTCCATCACACCATGGGACCAGAGTAATAATAAATGGAAAGCACAGAAGCACAGCAGTAACACTGAAAAAAAAATCAGACATTTTCTACGCACATTTTCAATCTACAACAAATTCCATACTACTGAGAGCCACACCACTGAAAAGAGGAATGTATAGTATGTAAGACCTACAGTATTAACAAATATGAACTAACGTGAATATTATATGTGCTCAAATATATGGGTAATTTATATCAACTAGCCGAATTTCTATTTTAACCTAAACTGCACACTACTGTACTATATCCAGTCTATTTATGGTAACTGACTATCTACAAGATGTAGATAGTGTTGCTGGTGAAAGTTACACCCATCATTAACTAAGTGATGATCATGCTGTGATACATGTATATTATTTCAAGCCCGCTGTGTCATCTTATCTAAATGCATAAAGGCTCAACGATCTAAAGTCATAGATCTACATGATATTAAATAATACCCCTAGGAAAATGTTTTGTCACATAAGATATGAACAAAATTAATAGGAAATTAAACCTTATGTCAAATAACTTGTCAGAGTTAAATGTTCAGGATGGAGCATGAGTGATTAATACTCTACACCGATAAAAAACAGTTTGGTGTGTATAAATTTTCCATTATTTCCCAAGTCTCAAAAGGGCTTAAAATGATGACAGCCTTCTGCTTGTGCAGAATATACACTTAATCAAGGGCAAAAGCAGTTGGAAGTTCTTCCACCCCTTTAACCACCTTTGAGACAATAGAGCCAGCCTAATATAGGGTGATCTCAATCACAAATTTTAATGTTGAATATGACTTATGCCTCTACACATTCCAGGAGTCTGATATATGTCATAATTTTATGATTCGTTTTATTACTTGTTCTTGTTAGTCATCTCCACTTAATTGCCATCAGCTTAAATGCAAATCACAATACTGTTGAGATAATTGCAATATTTCAGGAATTGACGGCTTAAGCAAAGAATGGTATTGGAAGTCTGAAAACATCAGCATCCTTAAAAACAACTCTTTCTGTGCTCCCAACAAGTTGCGATTAAGCAGAGTTGATTGTATTTTCAGTGCCTCACAATTAAATGTGTGACTCTTAGGTAATATGAAAGAAAGGGATTTTTCTCTGCACCAGCTCCAAGGGATTCTTCTTTGCAACCGTACTAGCAACTGGAAAATGGAATTCTTCCTGGCCTGCACAAGTGAGTTTATAAGTCTGTATTATTACAGTGTGTAGTCATATAGTCAACATGCGGAGTTTACTTGATGCACACATAATTCTTACATAGAGAATAGCAGCTGAACGCTGTGATAACTAAGATGGGAACTAACACTACTAACAGCAATAAAACATGAACTCAAAATTTCCATGGCTATGAATTGTTATTGCAAGGATTATTTTCTCGTTACTGTAAAGCACATGGAAAACAATGCCTGGCAGCAAGAACCTCCAGTGGTGTAACTCACTTTTAAGGTTTGAGTAAAAATGCATAGAATAACTAACTGACAATACACTGTACATCTATAAAAGTCAGAATTTCCCAGAACCCAAAGTTTCTTGAGCGTGGAAAATATGCCATATTTATCAGTTAGCAGTGAAATCACATCAGGTAAAATAAAAAAAAGCTGAGAAAAACAGACTAGATAAAACTCCATTAGGGGAGCAGGAAGCCAAAGAGGCAACACACTTTGAATATTCTTCACATGGCACCAACAGACCCACAGTCACACGACATGAATGGTTTTTGTGCTTAAAAAGAAAAGATGACACACTTGTAGGGGAAATACATGGCTTAAAAATAACTCCTTCCTCCAAAACAACAGAAATGCTCTGCTGCTCTTGTATTTACTGAGATTTACCCATTATCACTCCAGATTATAAGAAAACAGTGACTAGTGATTTGCTAGTCTCTAAGAAAACATTTTAAGTGCAAAATGGATTTTAACTGTATTTGTAAATGCAGATAGATCTACATTTTGTCTTTCATGGGGTGAGATAAGTTTTGAGTTGAAATGTCATAGCAGTCTCATTTAACCAGCGGAAAAAAAAAATATGCTCTGAAATGATCCAAACACCACATGGTCAGCCCTACATGATTGAGTCTAAATATCAATACTGAGTGCTGACTCTTGAAACATCCTGGCTCCATTTGAGCTGTTATAAGAGGACAGCAGTCAGGCAACTAACCTCTTTGCACATACTCTGAAATTACAAGTAGAGTACTCCACTAGACTGCAGTTGGTAGGGAAGAATAGCATCAAATGGACATCAAATGACACACCATGGCTGAAACACTGGGCCACATATATGACATGGGAAGTCTATGAACTACAAGGCATCATCCACATAGACAGATGGGATAACTATCATGGTATAGGACGACATACCACTGAGTGAGTTAGAGAGACTTGTAGAAATATCCATTCTTTGACTGGGCAGGCAGCCTGGACATAGATTCTCTTATATTTATAGGGCATAAGCCTTTTGACTATAGGCAACAAAGTATGGTGCAACCTTCTACCCGTGTACTCTGAGCATGAGATGCAATACAACTTTTGTTGCAGCAAATTCAAAACAGCTGGCTGTTAAATGAATCCATACAAGAGAAGTAGTTTTTAAAAATATACAGCATCTCTGAATAGAAAACCCAAGTTCACCATGCAACTCCGCACCGATAAAAATGGAGGCATATCACATCTTAAGGGTTTAGGTGGCTTCACTATGAAATGGATAGGGGTTATTGACTGCATCCTTTTGATTTATTATAGTATAGTTGAGCATCAAACTGGGCCGCCACATTCATCTCCTGATCTTCTCATCAACAGCCACCAAAACAGTGTGTCAAAACAGTACACATCATACAAAAGAGATCGCATTACAATTATTCTTGGCATTTCACTTTGTGGATTAGAAGGTTGATCATAATGCTGAACCTCAACAACAGATTTCGGGTACCATATTCATCTTTTGATTTTCCCATCAACAGAAGCTAAAAACAGTGTGTTAAAAGAAACAGTATTCCTAAAACTTTTCATCTTCCCTCTCATACTGTCAAAGACTAGTCTGTTCCCTGTTTTCTGTCATGCAATTTGATTATTAGCTAAGTTGCTTTAAATCTGATACCCAGAGTGATGCACTGAAAAGCTCCACAAATGAGAATGATAACACTTAGTGGTTTTAGTAACTCTCACTTGCTATATGAACCAGAAAATTTTTTTGTCATCATGGCTGAATTTCTGGCAATACCCACTTACAGTGTAAAGTGGTCTATTTATCTGATATCAGTGATAGTGATGGAAAAGATTAAATTATGTTTTTAATGCATTCAAAAAAGATGTCCGATATCTGATTTAGGTTGTCACAAATCAGGAAGCCAAAGACAAAGATATCACAGCTGCCATTTATAACCACGCAGAAAAAAAAAAGCGAATGGTAAACATATTTGCCAAGTAAGATATTGAAGACAATGACACTATAAAATATAAAAGCATGTAGTTTTCTTTCCTACTCTGTAACATCTAAGACATTAGAAAGAACAAAGAATTACACTGGTTTTGATGTCTGAAAGACGATAAAAAACAAAAATTTGCAAATACTATACATTAACCTGTGTCAGAGGGTGAGAAGTGAAATTTCCAAACATTTGTTTGGTCAGGTTTCTCTCATATGTGATATGTATGATTGTAATCTTTTCAATTTAATAAAAATTATGTTCTTAGGCAGACATCCTTCAAGAAATTCATCCAATTACTAATATAACTTGTAACTCTACAGATAATGACCAAGCTAAGCATAAAATGCCACCATGGTCAACCGCCGAAAGGCTCAAGCCCAGATGACTGCTGGATCGGGAAAGTAAAGTAAAGCATAAAATGCACTGTCCTACTTATCTCTAGAAGAGATCCATATCTCCCACATATGGTCAGCTTCACTCACAGTGACATGGACAGTGAACTGATTGATTGCTAAGAATATGTTATGAAACGTAACTGTCAAAAAAACAAAACAAACAAAAAAAGTGACAAGATGAAAAATGCAATCATCAATGCATTTAACTGCGGTTCAATAGTGAAATTTTGTGCATGTTCATTTTGTTAACCATTTTGATGATTTACCAGTCCACTTCTTCCGTAATGTTATCAGGAACACCCCTTTTTACTTGTTAAGTACTGCACAGTATTCATTTACGTTATTTCATGAGTACTTGGTTTCAGGGCTTCCAAAAGTCAGTTTCCTTTAAGACTAAGAGGTGATGCACTCTGCATCTGAAAATCCCTAAACTAAATCATAATGAAGCTGAGGGCAAAGTTTTGAGGAATTATGACATTTATCCCATGAAATTTAAAAAACAGCAGTTTTTGGAAAGCTGAATTCCACAGCAGCCTTCTGCTTAGGTTCAAAGAATCTACATAATGTTCTTTAATAAGATGAAACCATGTCCATAAAATTGTATACTAAAGAAAGTTACTGTGCTCTAAATAAACAAGAATGAAAACTGGTAGTTGTCCTACAATTTCACCTCAGCAGCTTTCTTCACTATTCCTGCCCGTTTTGAGCCAGAGATCAATCAAATTTTCAGGTTAGAGAAAATACATTTATGCCAAGGTGTTTATCTGATAGACTTGGCAAACTAAATTTCATCGTATTTTGCCCTTTTTTATTTTTCCAGGTTAATTTCATCCCTTCCCAACTAACTGACACTCTGTGTCTTTCTTCTTTTTTGTTTGTACATGTTTCAATGCATGCATGATTGTAATTATCAGTCATTCATATCAATGCAAGCAGCACAAAGAAAAAAGAAAAATCGCACAAATGAAAAACATCTGCAGCTATCAACTCACTGACTAACCATGACAATCTTAGTAGTAGAACTAGAACTTTGTTTAATATAAATATAGAGGAGACCTACAGAGAGTTGCAATCATAAATTCCATTTTTAACACAGAAATATTATTCACATGGGAGACAACCATGGGCATCCAAACAGTTTCAGAAGGTCACTGATAAAGAGGTCACCAAACAAAATAAAATGCTACAATCAAGCATGAAAGACAAGAACCAGGAGTATTTCCATTTGCAGGTCAAGAAGTTCATATCCCAAAAACCATCTGTTTTCATGCACAAGTATGATAAAAATACACACCAAGACTGTATGATTTAAAAATAACAATCTGACCACCCAGTTAGTAATGCATATTTTTCATACTGTCTGTATAATATTCTACATGTACACCAATATTCATACACACTAAATATACCTAACCAACATCCACCTGATAACAAGCAGCAATAATTTATGTATATACGATCAAAAAATAATCCATCACCCTCGGATGTCCACCAGAACTACTACTGCAGGCTTAATTAATAAATACAATACATACTTCTAGACAAATATGAATGTCATATCTGGCAGATGAACATCCACCTCAAACAAAAGTCTGTATATCTATTGGTGACTTTTACAGCCAAATCACATACTATTTCTCCTAAATATTTACTCGATGTCTAGAAGTTTACTTGATATAAGTTTAATATACCATAAACAATCTAAAATGTTTTGACTGATGTCTAAAATGTTGACTAGAATGTTTATTGAAGATATATAAACTCATGTTCTACAAAAGTAGGTCGACTGCAAATACCGGTGTCATCATGTTCAAAATATTAAGCCTAGCACAATCAGAAGTTATGGATACTCTG
The DNA here is from genome assembly GCA_033807755.1 of Ellobium chinense. Classification (NCBI taxonomy): domain Eukaryota; kingdom Metazoa; phylum Mollusca; class Gastropoda; order Ellobiida; family Ellobiidae; genus Ellobium; species Ellobium chinense. The sequence goes on along the minus strand of JAWQUT010000119.1, from coordinate 1,493,429 downwards.
AATAAAACTGTAGGCTCTAAACATTTCATAAGACTTTGATCTGCATCTTTGTCAGCGCTTGTATGTTTCTCTCCAAGCCTCACTTTTGAGGAATGTGACATTGTATGTCAGCTTGGACAATGTGATTTATCTCCAGTCAAATGATGAACAAGACCAGGAGTGCTGTAAGGTCTTCACTCTCTTGCATACAAGTACAAAAAAACATTAAAATGACGCATAACTATGGCAAAAAAAAAATCACAAAGCGTGTATCACCCACAAACATCCGCATCATTTTCATACTGTAATTAAAAATACAAAATATAAGATGGTATAACTAGTAGGATATCATGATACAATTATTCAACAGTAATAAAGTTCAAGTCACCTGTTTAACATAAGTTTAAAGCACAATATTCAAATTTAGTATATTTATTCAGGCTGTGTACCACAAATTCAATGACATCCTGTTTATGAATACATTACAAACATATGATCAAACTGGTCAGTGATACTCATTGTCTTGTTGTGTGTAAATGGTTTGCTGAGCTGATTTGATTTGAAATATATATCTTTGATTCAACATTTCTTTGGCTCCACAATTTGGCATTCTGTTATCTAGAAACAAGATGTATCATTATTAGGTTAAAAATTTCTCTTTCTTTTCAGTTACTAATACATAAGCTATAAATTGTGACAGATAATGACCAAACATAAATTTAAGGCAACCTCTGAGTGAAGGCAACTACTCGCAGATCATCAACTCCTTTACTAACACTTAGGGGTATTATAATCCTCCCTAGCAATGTGAACTCGTCATTTTGTTAAAAGGGTGACTGCATGTATATATTTTTTTCACTTGGCCGCAATACCCCAATAAACACTAAAATCCATATTTACGAACAAAAGAAAAAAAAAAAAAGCATAATTTTTGAAATATTGCACTGAGCAGAGCAATTCTGCAAGGATAAGTTTTCCTAGTGAATGTGGTGTAATCTGTCTCCTCCCCNCCCCCCCAAGAAAATTACCGCAAATTTCTACATTTTTAAGGTTTTGCTGCAATTTCGCAAATTTTGCCATTTTCCACAAATTTGGTGCAAGTTTTGCTAATTTCAGCAGAAAAAGGCTCTTTTTATGTCACAGTTACAATATGCGTCACAGGCACACAGAAGATGTGTTCCATTTCTACAACTTTGCAATGCTACCCATAGTAAACAATGTGACGTACTGATAAATGTAACGAAGTTACAAGGCTATTTTTTGCAAATTTTGGTGCATATTTACTACTTTTTGCATACAAATTTTGTTATTTTGGGTGCAAATGTTGAAATGCAATTTTCTGCAGGGACAGTGTAATGTACAATAAGGGTTTAAGCAGTTGTTTGTCAGTGACTTTGTTTGATGCAAAAGTCAAGACTTGTGGCTCAAGTCAATTTAGAGCACTAGCTTTCTCATTAGTTAAGATTTGTGAAATTCCTGAATAAGTGTGTGCAATATTCTGATACATGCTCCCATCAATGAAGTATATTAAATATTGAAGCTAGAGATATGAAGATGCCAATAGCACCTGGCATAAAAATATGCAGTTTTAAATAGTCCCTATAAAATCAGAACAGTGGTCAGGGAGAGTGGTAAGAGATTGGATTTGAATTTCAATGGCTTAGAAAGGCGCAAATACATTTGTAGACTCAGAATAGATGAGATATAGCCATTCAAGTTGAAAGTTTTTGGTTGGGTAAGTTTACCTTCTTTACTGAGTGAAAAGGCCTAAAATATTAGGTAGCCTGCTTCACTGTTTAAGTTCTCAAAATCTGACTGGTTTAGGGGCATTTTTCTTTGTGTTAAAATTTGGAGGAGGGGCTAAACAACATGGTTGGAAAGTATTTCGGCATGGGACCCCACAGGTGTAAAACCTTATATAGCCAACAGTAAAAAAATTCATTGTCATCTTCAAACTTTGACATCCAAGATTTTGACATAATATGCACAATATTTTTGACAGATCCTAAGGATGTGACATTTATCTGGGTATTACATCCAAGTGATGATTTATTTGTTGGGAGACATTATTCTCTTCTTAATTAATTGTATGTCAATGAAATGCTGAAACCTGGATATAAACCCACAAAAAAGAAAAGAAAGTGCTTTGGTGTAAATAGGTTTCTAAGGGTGACATCCTTTCTGCAAGGACATCACAGATATTGCAGTTTTGCTTTCAAGCAGATCTCACTCCACATGTTAAAAACTCTGAGCTGAATCACAATTAAAGATTAGAAGTAAACTGTTCGCAAGAAATTTATCCTAATTTTCGTTCTCCAAAAACTCGCAAGGATACGTTTTGATCTGTATATATTGTTATAAAAAGAACTTTAGCACTATTCTTTGGAAACGCTGAAAAATAAAGCAAACTGTGGAGAGGAACAGCACGCATCAAAGTCAACTTGTTTAAAACGGTTGTTTGGCAGTGTCTACATATTATCATGTGTGACAACAAAAAAATGAGATCTGTGTAGTTGTTTATATTTTTTGTTGTTTTCGTTGGTTCATATAAGCACATTTTGCAGTGAAATAAAAAAATTAAATATTGGTGTTATGCAAAATTTACCAAAACTCATAAGATAAATGCTAGCAATATAGACACAAAAAAGATAACTATCACATGGTTTCCCAGATTTGTCATTTCCCTGAGCAGCTGCTCCAAAGGTGAAATATATGTGATCATCTGATGCTGCACCACAAGTGAATGCATGGTGCTTACCATGTGTGACCCTTGACCGCATACTGTCGGCATACAATGGTGTGACATCAACAAGCATTCCAACACTCAGCCACTGGAAGTTGAACATTTCATCCATGTAGATATGATACCATTATGTGGTGGTGGATTTCTGCATGCAACTTCATGAAGCAAGCTAACACATAACAACAGGATAAGCTAAAGATTTAAGACATCTTAAATACATCTTACAACCTGCACTGTATGCCCCTCACACTATGCATATTTATAAAACACGACATAGGAAAGGGCAGATACACACATACCACTACCATAGCCTGCAAAATAATGTCCAGTACAACAGACATGTCAACAAGTGCCGGCATGCCGGTCCTGACCAGTAAAAATCGACTCGGTCCGACAAAATGTTGGTCACTGTTGGATCAAATGTCCGCCAGATCTACGTCCGGTAGATCTATGCGTTTTGAAAATCGGTTGTAAAACGAAAGGAGTGTGAATGCACGACCTTAACGGATCCTAAATATCTGTGACGCTCATTAACCCGAGAACACCGAACTCGTAGCACGAATGACAGGCACTGCCACCGAACCTTCAGCTTTGTTTACGAAAGAAGCATATTTCCCTTCCTGTTCAGATTGCCAGCTATGCCAGGTAAGTTAAATTATTTCAGCTGATTTTTTTACATTAAGTAATTTAAACAACAACAAAGATGCAAAATAACTTTTGGAATAGGTAGCGATCTCTTATTTCTCGTTTACCATTAAAAAATTAGATTCTTAAGCGAAAAATAT
>JAWQUT010000119.1:1478385-1489447 GCA_033807755.1 Ellobium chinense | reverse complement strand
CAGGCACTGCCACCGAACCTTCAGCTTTGTTTACGAAAGAAGCGTATTTCCCTTCCTGTTCAGATTGCCAGCTATGCCAGGTAAGTTAAATTATTTCAGCTGATTTTTTTACATTAAGTAATTTAAACAACAACAAAGATGCAAAATAACTTTGGAATAGGTAGCGATCTCTTATTTCTCGTTAGATTCTTAAGCGAAAAATATGAGAATGACGCAAACCTGCGAAATTTAACTTTGAAAACGCCTGGCTGGCACACTACTAAAGATTCCCCGTTGAGAACAAGGGAAGTTACTCTATTAAATAGTTTCTTAGCAGTCAATTCCCCGCAAGTTTACGATAGACCTAGTCTAGTAAGCGATCGTCATGTCGTGGCCTATTAAGTTCAATGCTGGGGCTCTTCCTGGAAAGAAAAGAAAGACTGAGGCGTCAGAGGAAGAGAGAAAGAAAAGTTATGTGGAAGCCAGAAAAGGGAGAAGTTTTAATGAACAATGGCAAGTGGGAAGGGGATGGCTGCAGTGGCAAGGATATGACTTGCACTGCAAGTCAGGAACTGATAAGACCTAGTTCTAGAGGTGTGACAAATAAGAATCCATTTATAGGGGGGGTGCCCAAATTTTTCTAAAAAGTGCTGCCACAGACCATGAGCGGTCAAAGTTTCATGTGAAAGCTATGGAGGTGAAAAAGGCAAAGAAGCAGAGTCTGGAAGAGAAGATAGGGTCAGCAGCAGGAAAGGCAGTTATCAGTATGAACGAGCACAATAGAAAAGACCTGAAATTGAAGTTTAGAAATATTCATGTCCTAGCAAAACAAAACAGGCCTTTAACTGATTTCCTGTGGCTAAATGAACTGAACACTTGCAAAAGGCCTGACAGGAGTCACATTTTTGGAAACTATTGCAACCACAGAGGGAGAGAGAAAGCTGCCAAGGTGCTGAGAGCTGCATCCTTTTTCTCTATCACAATGGATGGCAGTGCCGTATTATAAGCACAGAATATTTTGATTCTTTGATGGGTGACTTCAGCAGAAAACATGAGAAGGCTGAACTACCGAAGACAGACTCAAAGAGAAGAACAACGGCACTCTGCTGGCATTAGCCAGAGTACTGATGTAGTCATCCATTGAAGATGCTGCCATGGAAGAAGACAGTGGGGAAGAATGAGATGACAACTTGGACAGTGCAGACACAGAACTAACAGAAGCTGAAACTGATGCCCTTCTCACTAATGTCATCAAATTTCAAAATCATTAAATTTGAACCGTTAGTTTGAAACTGTCAAAATGTGACATTTCTTTACTCTTTTTTACATATTAGCAAAAAGCTTTTGTTTGATTTTCTTTTTGTTTGTTTTGATTTTTCGGTCAGACAAAACATCCTCCGGTCAGACAAAACATCCTCCGGTCAGACAAAACATCCTCCGGTCAGACAAAACTCAGCTGCTTGTCTGACTGAATGTCCGGCACATTTTGACCATTGTTGACATGTCTGAGTACAATTTCATTCAAATCAGCGTAAGACTTAAAAGGTAATACATTGACAGCCTCACACAACCTGTGTCTTGTCCATGAAATTCACATTCAAAATGTACATCTTCAGCATGATGCATCTTCTTCAACAAGAAAGTCCAGGTACATTCACCTGAGACATTCCACTTGTGTTCATAAGGTTAAATTTCTATCGAATATTCATTAATGTGCAAGTGTACATATCAAATGAAATCATATGAATTAAAACATTCAGACTATTACTGGAGACCCTGAATGTGATCAAAGTTCACTCTCTCACCACAGCACAGTAAAATCACATAATAAACTCTCATTCTTACATATTTTTTCTTGGCATTATGTTGATTGCTTTCACTGATGGTGGGTGAAAACATAAGCCTCAGTGTGTCCCAGTATCTTATACAACCCATGTCAGCCAACTCTTTCTCCAATGCCTCACTGTGATCAGTAAAAGACTGTGCAATAAAACATCGTAAACATGGGCAAGAAGTTATGGGAGGGTGCTTAATAGGAGTCATATGCTAAGTGTGGCTCAGTTCCTCAACTTGCATAATTTTCCTCTGAAATCGGTTGCTTCTCATCTAAACAGTATACTGTTTACAAATGATAAAAGAAACACAATACTCTCTATGATATCTTAGCTCTTATGACTGAACATTTCTAACGTCTCCAGATATTTTCAATAGCCTCGCTGTATCGAAGTTCTTGCCATATGTTCTCTTGCCCTCCTACCTTTACCACTGTCATTTCACATAACACAGACAAGAAGGAGTCCTCTCATAATAATTAAAAGTCATGAATGGTCCACAAAGGTTTTAATTTTACAAAAAAAACTGATGACAGTTTCTGTTATGATGAAAAAACAAAAATTACCTCTACTGGCACACAAAAAGTTGAGCTAATATAAAAGTTACCACCTGTAAACTGTGAAATCAAGCAACAATGTGATAAAACAGTATAAATAATTTCAGTTGGTCCTACAAATATAGCAGTCGCCCTCTTTTAAAAAAATGTAGAGTCTACCAAAGTCGAACATGTACAGCAGTCACCCTATTTAAAAAAAAATGTAGAGTCTACCAATGTCGAACATGTATGTTGTGCAACAGTAAGTGGACTAACTTCCCAACAGGTTGTGCTGTAATTCTTACTTCAGTTAGCAGGATTAGAGAATGCTTTGACCAAATCCTTCCTCTACATTTCTGTGACAAAAACGAAAATATTAATGCAGCAGTAGTCCTAGTCTTAAAAAATGTAGAGACTAGCAAAGTCTAAGATGTATGTTGTGCAACAGTAGGAGGACTAACTTCCAACAGGTTGTACTGTAATTCTTATTTCAATTAGTAGGATCAGAGAATGCTTTGGGCAAATCCTTCCTCTACATTCCTGAGGCAAAAACAAAACAATTAGGTGCAGCAATATGCCTTCAAACCTTGTTCAAAATATGTCATTTTAATGCACAGGTTTCATGCAAACACAGCAGTTTAATTGCTGATATATACAACTCTTAAAACTTCTTAAAACAAACCACTGAAGGCTAATATTTTCTTTATGAAGTGGGAAAAGTCTGCATGATATGAGCAAACAAACAAGTTTCATTATTCTGCAACCAGCTCACAGGATTATTCTGATAGCACAATGATGAAGTCACACAAAGTGAATAGTTCTTGAGATGTCACCATGTCAATATGCAGTACCCAGAACACCAGAATTTATACTGTACATATTTGCATTGTCAGGAACATTTGGATCATTAGATTCAGGTAACTGACACACATTCATACTTCATGTTCTGTGAAGTAAAGTAACTCTCAGAGTATGAGATTTTATGTTAAACATCCCATAGGAGGAACAAAAAATATGAATGAACACAAAGGGAGATATAGCAAAAAAAGAGTGCAGAAATTATTGCATGTTACTTCACTAATGTAAAAAAAAAATAACAAAATCAACTGAACTTTATAATATCTTCAAAGATTATTCAAGAGATAATAGTGATATAACAAATACAGCAGTCCAAATGTTTCTTGTTCTCCACTACGGTAGACTTCCAATTTGCATCTAGGGACAAACAAACTTAAAACAAACCTCAAAAAATCATTCATTACAAGACAACCTATCATAATGTTTGCAAAAGGTGACATGAAATTCCAGTCTGAAAGAGGAAGACCTATCCCAATTACAGCATCAGCTGAAGAAAAACCAAGGCTTCAGCAAGTTCGTTCAACAGAAAAACCAAAGAACAGCAAAAAAGTATATATTACCTTCTTGAAATCTTCATTAACTATTGATATGATGACATTACATTTAAAAGAAAAGGATGTCTTCATCAGTATGTAAAACTAATTACTCTTCGACTAAAAAAAGTTACCTTCTTTTGTCTTAGGAGTAAATTTTCCTCTTCTGGCTGGTACACTCAATTAAACAGGCCATTAACTCTCTTAGGACTGAGGTTGGTTTTTTTGCACACAACTGTAGTGTTAGGATTGGATTTCAAAACTTCTTTTAACAATAAATAAACCAAAAAAAACAAACAAACAAACCAAAACAAATAAACAAACAAAAATAAATCAGTAACAATGACATTTAGAGAGATAAATTTGAACATGTTAAACTTTCACTGTCAAAAAAAAAAATATTTATTAATTTTTGGGCAATACTTTTTACAATATCAAATTTGGATTAAAAAAACCAAAACATTTCAATAACAAAAAAAATAGGTCACCCTTCAGTTATGCCCATATTTATCACACTGCTATTTTTGTTCTGACCTAATTTATGGGCCTAAATATGCATAAATATCACTACAATCAACACTTGAGCCATCCCTACTGATGCACTAGATCACAGTTCCAAAATAATGTGATGAAACAACCTCAAAACCACCTGAAAACAGCCGAAATTGATAGTATCGATGCTATCCCAAACAATATTTTTCTCTAAAAAAACACTAATAGCTTTTGGACTTTGTCACTGGATTGGAATGTCCTTTGAGAATAGTTTTACCCACGCCTTCACAATGATTTCATCAGATTTGCATGTGTTTGGAGACAGTATAAAGCCAAGAACTGCAACCCTGCAAGAGGTGCAGAATTTATTGTTATGGAATCTTTTTTTGCAATCTGTAACATTTTTATGGCAACTGTCACAAGAGAGTTAAAATTATTGCTGAAATGGAAGGCTCACTGCCTTTATGTAATCTGTTCCAGAATTATTACAAAATACCAGCTACGAAGTGTCATAGTGTATCTAAATATCATAACCTAACTGAATTATCTTTCCTTTCCCCTTAAATCTTAAGCATAAGTAAAGTCTAGCTAAACAAGGGTGAATTAAACTCTTAAGTGCAAGTATATTCTAAGTCATTACTGCATACAATTCATTAGAGTCATCACCTATCACAAGTATATCGACACACAACATTCTCAACAGGAAAGACTTGAGAAGCATTTAATTCATGTAAGATGTACAAGGACACAATGGTATGTCTACAATTGCACATTTTATAATATGAATATCAATCCATTATGTTCATGAATATTTTAAGAAACTGCAGAACTCTTTATCATTACAGAAGAGTGCATAGATACAGACGATAAATATTTGTTCATGGGTTCCCAACCCTGGACTCCTTTCTAGTTTAAATGTGATTTGGGCAATTTTGGACATAAGAGTCAGTTTGTGTGAGGTAATTAGGGAATTTTAAACAAACCTGAAAAGTGAATGTAGAATTTTGATCTGTGCATTTTGTGCCTATAAGTTTTCTTGAATACAGCTGCCATTTTCAGGTGCTAAACAGTATACACTATATACTTATGACTAAGAGACTGAATCAGTATTTGTATAAACTCAGTGCCTGCAGATACCACAATCACACTGCATAGGTTTCTGCCCCTCCAGCTTACACTCACTGAGATTAGAGCTAAATGTTGTATGACACATCTCAATCTGAATTCCAATGAACATTTTCTTAGGCAATCACAAGAAGCTTCAGATAAAGCAAAAATTGCCACTGTAGAACTGGATAAGTTAATCATCACTTCATATGCATAGTGATGGGACCTATCACACGACACAACCGCATACACAAGATGAAACATTCCCCTTATCTTACAAATTTCCTACTAACTATGCACACACAAACACACTACTTTACAACGCGGGGGCATCCAGGTGGAGGCTTCTCTATCCACCAGTCATCTTTGTACAGGTATTTTAAAATCTCCAGGTCATCATTAGGTACAGGCAGTGGCCGGCCATGAAATGTGACCTGTCTGAATGGGGGCTGTATCAATCGTTGAGGAAAAGATACTGGACTGTCTTGGAAGAACCATAAAAATCTGTTCTCATAGCCATCCTTGAAGACTTCTCCAAAATTTGTGACATAAAAGACAGTCAAGAATGCCTGAGCAGGGCCTCTAGTTATAATGTATTCTCCATGGCGAGAGTCATGCGTTATCTCCATATTGCTAGCTTGGAAAGCTTCATGCAGGGTTGACCACGGCACTTTCTCCATCTCATTCTTCAAGACACAGAACTGAAAGGAAAGATTAAATATTGTATGTCAATACAGTATTAGCATGAACAATGTTCAACTTTTAAGACAATGAGCTAAGAGAATTAAAAGAATAAATTAGGAGAACAAAAGTTCTAATTGTTGAACTGTTCGCCTTGGAGCCAGTCAAAATGAGAGTTATATGACTAAACAAGGGAACAGAGATCTTGGGCTCAGAAAGTGAACAGGGCCATCCAGTAACGAATACCTTTTCAATACGAAACAAAAACATTGATTTTATGAGCAGAAAGTTCGTAACTGTAGATAAATCCAGGCTTGTGCGAGGCAAATTAGATAAAATATGATATATAAAATGGGTTTTCTGTCATGATTTTCTCCATTTTTTTTTCATTGCATGGGGTCACCCCCTGCCACTTAAAATAACATTATTTCAAGCCAGACTGGTCAAAATTTGTTTTACCTATGTACATACTTTGAGCCATTATACCATACGATACCGATAACTTAATTTAACCAAAACTCAATTTAAGCTTCATTTTGACTGGCTGCATGACATTTTTACTCTGAAATTCCAGCAGCCCTATGTACCATCATATTACAAATTTACCTTTTTAGCTCTGATATGTAAACAATTCAAGTCATCTATAGGCTTTCTTAGCATCAGATCTCATAATATTCCAGTTTGAGCATGTTTTCCTCTCTTTGCTTGACAATATCATAAGGGTAAATGGGAATTTGCCTTTAGCTAAAAAAAAAAACAACAAAAATATCAACATAAATGAATTTTGCATAATAATGTCCAAGGTGCATAACTCCATCTTCGGAGCCGTCAAACCCACAGGGGTCATTCACCCATAGATTCCAACATTTAGATCTATGAATCTTGAAATTCATGGCCCCAAGCTTCTCCAATAATTCCAGACATTTGCATCTGGTATTGCTTGTTAAGTGTAAGACACAAAAATATCCACAGGAATTGAGTACTGTGATCAGAATGTGTTAGATACCAACCTGATTGAATTGGGTATGAACCTTAGAATCTGGAAAAATCAGTTCAGTCATATATATGACTGAAGAGTCATGAAGCCAAAAATTGTATCTATTTCATTATGATAAAAATCATAAATCATATAATAAAAGATTTTAATTTTCTGGATTAGCAGTCAGATGGGCAACCTAGCAAGACAATTCAGCTTGGTTCAGAAGTTCATTAGGCCATGAGTCAACTAAAAAAAAAAAAAAATGTTAAAACTGGCACAAGGTAAGTAACTACACAAATAATAGGAAAAAAAAAATATGACCTCTTCTTTCTCTTACATTCAATGGCTAAATTTAAATCTCTTATATTCATCTAATTATAACTATGAGGACAAATGAAATTATTCTACTCATATTCACATACACAGGGAAAGTCAAGTAACTGATAACCAACATTACATAAGAACATCACTTACTTATGCTGAAATGACACGAACTCAAAACTAGAAGGTAAACAAAAAATTTGCTTTTTTTTTCCTTCAAGCCCAAGACAGTTTATAGTCGGTGCTCATAATAATTTGTAAACAGCCTGATCTATGAGTCATATCTAACCAGATTCTCTAACATTCAGTAAACTTACATCAGCATTGTTGTCCCATGGCAATATCCGCCCATATCTGAGAATTCCCCATAAAGTTCCAAAGCAGACTGTATGTGAGACTTGTAGCTTTGTCAAAAGGTCAGAGACATCAAATGTTAGTTTTACAATCTCATCCTTGACATAGTCAGGGGTGACACATGGGGCAGGCCGCTCATACCAGGCTGTATGGTGGATATAGCGGTCATTGGTGATAGTGAACAAAAGGTATAAGCCTACCACCAAACCAAAGAATGTAAACATAACACTCCTCCATGACATTCGTAAGGCGAGGCGCCCCGCAAGTCTCTCACAGTGTTGTGAACGTTTCATGCTCAGCTGATTATCTGAAGAACCTCAACATACCTGTCAATATTACAAAAAAGAAAAGTTAAGAGACTGATCCGCAAAACAATGAAAATTCATAATTTGTGACGATGTCTGTAATGCCCACTTATGCCACAAGCCAGATCAAACGCTGCATATCATTCTAATTAGTCAGTAAGACATTCTGTCACAAATGTATTATCAAAATTATGAATCATGATTGTCAAGGCAATAAATTATCTAGTATCCTCTCTTTCAGGGTAAGTCTGATGGTAATCACCTGTATCCACACCAATTTCAATATATTCAATATCCAACTTATACAACCTGCCAACATGGAACACCTGTTTATGATCTGGGGCAGACTGATTAAAGTCAAAAACTCAAATCCTTTCATACTGAATTCAATCTTACAGTCTGATTAGATTTAGCAATTCAATTCAATCACAAGTTTATTTCCATTGTAACAATGTTACAAAACATGGACAAATAAGCTTATATATAGCTACCACTAGACAGTAAAAAAGCAGATAAATAGACACAATTTAAAAAATACACAAATTTTACCTACAATCAGCCCACCATATTATTAATATTAACTAACTGAAGAAAGCTATTGCTTTAAACAGTGATTAGTGTACTAATTCAATAGTTCAAGCACCCATACCCCTCCACCAGCTGCTTGAAAACTACTAGTTCTTTTGTTTCCACACACATCTATTTTTTGTCTATCCAGCTGTCTTTTACATGTCTGTGTTTCACAAGAGAGTGGGGTCATGCAAGTCACAAGCATTTGGGCTCACAAGCCAGTTTGTGATAGTCTCTGTAGAATTCTTCATTAATTGTTGAGGAAATCAACACATAAATGAAAACATGGGAGGATTTCCATATGTGGTAACTAACTGGCGACAAGAAGTTACACTCGCTTCGACTGGTGCTCCTGTCTTGATGGGCATTAGTGTTTTTAGGGTTAAGGTGGGTTAGGGTTAGGGGGGTAGGGTTAGGGTTGTAATGCTACATTATTCGGAATTTAGGTACTGACCATAGTTGTAGGAGTTACCACATATGGAAATCCTTCCGAAAACATTATGATCTTTATGAATAAGATTGTTGAAAACCTGCTCTACTAGACTATAAACTATTGTATAATAGTGTTTTTAACACTGAATGATTAAGTCGTGGTTTTTTTGTTCTTGTTGTTTTTTACATAGAAATAGCTGTTAATTTGCACTTATAATTGCTGCACTCATGATTCACTTCTTATCATCATGAGCATGGTAGATCTCTTGCCAGTCTAGCTGCCCGCCACCTGCCCAGCCTATCTTGATCCTCCTGTTCATTGTTATGGGACTGGGACTGCCTCAATCCAGACGTGGCAGGTCTTAATGCATCTGGCTTATATGTAGTTTAGGCGTAGACTATTTGCACATACAACAAGTTATATTTGAACAGATGTAAAACATTCATTCAATAATTTAACAAACATTTTCAACCTCCGACCATTTCATCGTTACGGCCACAGACTGCCGAATATAGTGCAAACCAACCATTAATTCTTGATTCATACATTGCCACTGATAAGAGCTTGCCACTTTGCCTGTATGAAAACACAAACACTACATTTCACTCTATGTACAGCCCACGACCGGGTTGTGTTGCTGCGTGCCTGCGTTGGTACCCCAATCTTTATCGATCCAGTTACACAGCCTATCACTGCCTGTCACTGAGGATATCCCTCGACCCTTGTCAGTATTGCCAGTCAGATTTTATGAAGGAGTTAAACTAAATTTTAAAAGCGCCGAAGGGACGCCATCAAGATCCTTAACAGGAGCCAAAAGTAGCCAACGGTTTCAAATCGAAATAGATTCAGACATCGCGGTTAGAAATGTGAAGTGTAGAGAGGGTATATGAAACATAGCAAGAAATTATCTGTATTTTTATATCAAACAATACTTCATCTCAGTCTTGAAGTGTTAATTCAAAGCTCTCTTCACCAGGGTTTCAATTTAAAAAAAAAATGAAAAGTACACCCTGCATCCAATGGAAAATCATTCGCAAATTTATGCAAACAGATTAAATAAAAGTGAACCTTTTTATACAAAAATAGCCAAACAGTAACGATGAACCAAAGCGTTCAAACATCGCTTGCGGAAAGGGGGAGGGGATAAATTTGGCGCTTTAAGGGCCAAACTGGCACCCCTTGTGCTTGTTTCATAATTCACCACCAAAACGAGCACCACACAATTGCCGCTTTGGATTTTTCCTAATCACCAGAATAGGTGCCAAAATTTCACTATTCAATCCCATACGTCTAAATTTTCATTTATTTGAGCCTCAGACAGAAACCCAACACAAGGGGGGAATGAGCGGACACAGGTGCTCACACAGAAACAGGAAGTTGCAGTGAAGACGAATGTAAAGAGAAAATGGAAGGAGAAAAGAAAGTTGACGCCTGTACACAGCCATTCCGCTCCCAAATCTGATGCAGAGAACGCGGGTTCGATTCCCGTTACATCACTTTTTCTCCACTTCCATTCTTCCTCAGTAGTTGTCTCAACACACCACTTTTTTAACACGAAAATTAAATTTTGTTAAGCAAACTTAGTGAAAACATGCAAAGTTCATTACTCCCCCCCGCCCCACAAAGATAGTACAGTGAAATTTTATTCGACAATTTAACCATGTGCGTTTATTTGTTTTTAAGATGTAATAGGATTGAAAATAAATTCTATCTGAAACAGTTCCATTAAAATTTGTGAATCAGAACGCGCGCGCGCAAGCACATACGGGGAAATTTTTTAAGTTTATCAAATTCCATGGAAGGGAAGTAGATCTACCATCTGAATTGTGATCTTGATGACATAAATTTAAAATAATTATACAAAAGAGGATCGGGTTGTAGCCCAAACCTACATGACTACACGCACGGAAAACAAACAAAACAAAGCAAAGAACAAATCATAAGTTTGATTTAAAGTTTTCATATACAAAAGGGAACTGGGACTTAGTCTAGATCTTCACTGAGAGATGCAAGAAACATTACTTGAAATAGATTTTAATCCATTGAACAACAAAATTGACAAATCTAACGGCGAATATATCA